>QMIH01004560.1:3799-17094 GCA_003987875.1 Clarias batrachus
ATAATAATAATAATAATAATAATACAAGAAGAAAAAAACAAAATGGATTAGTCTACCATAATTAATAAAATGTTCTGTTATCGATAAAATGCTAATTTGAATATATGTTTGTTGTTTAGATAGACAGATACTGTAGGTAGATAGATCTGTTGATGGATAGCAACAAATGTCAGGCCAGGTAACAATACATATATAAAATGTATATGGCAACCCAGTGGCATCTGGCCTCAAACTAGGAACCTCCTGTTCAGCAGTCCAACATAAACTTACACAGGAACAGAGCTAAGCTACCACTTAACCATTGTGAATACCAAGTAAAACATTATTACATAGTATGTACATAATTTTTATGTGAAAATCTTATTTTCATCATTATTATGGAAAATATGCATAGCATTTCCCCGCATGTAATCAACATTCTTCCATTAATATAAGTGTACAAATAGGAATCACATTAGCTTTATTGGCCTAAAAAAAAAGACTTATTGTTATTTATAAGCTGCTTTTTTGTTTTAGACCATATTAATGTGCTAGTTTTTTAAACCATTCATATTATGCTGCAAATCAAAGAATAGACTATTTGCATTTTATTACAGAAAACATAAAAGTAGAGCATCCTCTGATCAAACTCAAACTTGTGATGAGCTGGTAAGTTCTTCTTCTTCTTCTTCTTCTTCTTCTTATTTAGCTAAACATGTTTGCTCATTTGTTTTATACCCCATTTCACTGGGCCAAATTTGCTACTGACCTCTTCCGATGGCTTTGAAATCAATTCTGAATTTGTCAAGCGTAGCAACTACAACAATACATCAAGCCTTTAACGATGTAAAAAAAATCATAAGAACATGATAACAATTCAATAGCGAGCCGTTAAGGAATTTAACCCGTACTATTGCTACCAACATAAAGTGAAATTAAAATCACACAGGAACAGGAGACATGCAACATATTAAAGCATGACTAAAAAAATGCTTTTCATGTGTTTCCCAATTGTGCATAATGTTTGATTTTGTATGTATGTGCACTGTTGCCCCTATTGGGCCTTGAGCAAGTCACTTAACCCTCAATTGCTCAGATGTATAATGAGATAAAATTGGTTAAAAAAAATGCATCCTGGATAAGGGCATCTGCCAAATTCTGTAAATATAAATCTATGTGAATATATACAGTAGTGGAATCCCTTACAGTGAATCCCTGTAACAGATCAGCATGCCTTGTGTCCAAGTTTCCTAGGAGGCCTCCAGGTTATATTGTATAGAAAATGAATGACTGAGTAAATCTTTTTGGCTTCTATACTGAATGTTAACTTCTTTATAGTATATTCTTAATAATATCTTCAAATTGAAACTGTACATGCATTTCAGAATGTATTTTCAAGAATTATAAATTCAGTGTGAATCATCTTTAATTGCCTAGTTTCACCAAATCAAAAGGTTTAGAATGGTTTTCTACATAATGTAAAAAATCTTTTGTGCTCAGCTACTGAAAAGGCCTTTTGACCTCAGCCATTTGACCTTGCTGTGACCTTAACCCTGTTTGGATTATTTCTTAAATCTATTCAGTTTTTATTTGCTGGTTACAATGTAAATTTCTTGGAAATACCATAAACCCAGGCAATATTTTGTTGTGTTAATTAAAAAAATGTCATTAATGAGCATATCATTTCTAATTTGTTCATTAGCAATTACATAGTCATTTAAACTGGGATATTTATTTTACTTTCTGTGTAACAAGGCAAAGGAATATAAAGATTCTTTCCATCCTGACGAGACAATAACTTCATGTGTAAGTTTTTGTTATGAACCTGCCCTATGCTAATGCTTTTTAATTGATTCAGTCAAACTATGATGATGATTGATGATGATGATTGATGATGATGATTATTATTAGTAGTAGTAGTAGTATTATTATCATTGTTGAAATGATTATTGTTATTATACTTTTTTTTTTCAGATCTACGTCAACGAATAACTTTGTCTTTGAGTCCTGAGCAACATCTGTTTCTGCTTTACAGAGTCACCATCTGAAACTATTGACAGGGAATATAAAGTTATGGTCTTTTAAGTATATACTGAAATCTGAATTTGAAATCCATTGTTCTATAAGTAACTGATTCTTGTATGTTAAACTATTTTAATAAGTGTGTTAAAAGAAGAATTCATGCATTTATGTTTAGTTCCTGAAATATATGTCAATCAAATGCTTATATAAATAAATAAAAATAAGAGCAAATAATGCCTTAATGTGGTTTCAGCATTATCAATGTGACATTTGGATTCATATTACCGAACAAAAAGCTTTAGAGCAGGGACAGACTTAGTATCAGGCATTCCAGCCATTTACATCCTGAAAATATACAGCATTTCAGCAGCATCATAGATGAAAAAATAATCAAACATAAAAGATAAAAATCTTTTATAAGAGAGTACAGGGTTTTTCTTTTTACACACTCTTTGAAGACAGGAGCAGAAAGCATTGCACTTGTACCATGAAAGAAATTCAAATGAACACAAAAATTGTTGATTTGAAATTTTTTTGAATAAATGATTTACAGTTTAGAATAAACTGGTATGTTTATTATAGATGTGATGTCTGAATCAGTCCTCTACAAATTACTGTATATAAATAACATGCTTAAATATGGAATTTTAACATTAGAAATGAGAAATATTAAAAATAAGTAAGTTTGCATGGAATTACTCCTTATTCGGTCCTTATATCGATTTGTAGATTTAAGATTTGAAGATTTATACAGTGTATATTTAACGTTACAATATATCAGTAAATTTTTGGAATATACAGCAAAATATTCCACAGCCTTCTAGGAGCTACATTCAATGTGGTATTTATGATGTGCATTTAGCACATATGTTATTCTTCATGTTCTACACTAGAGCCACTAGGGGACAGCACATCATACAGATCAACAAACGTGAACAAAAAAGTGTACAATTAGGCACAGCTATGTGTTATTACATTCTCCATATTTTAGCAAGTGGACTTAACCCAGTCTCATACAGGTTGTGTGTGCTGTTTCATTGTTGATTGGGTTCATTTGTAAAAGAACAGCTCCAGGCAAAAACATAAGTGCACTCACTGATCATCTAAAGTGCTGTAGGAAAGTATTTGCACCTTCCTGAGTTCTTTTGTGCACACTTCCTTGTTTCAGATCTTCAAACTAAATATAAGACAAAGACATCGTGACTAAACACAAAGAAGTTATTAATGTTCCTTCACTAATAAAAAAAGAGTTATCCACCACTAACAGGCCCTGTGTGAACATGTACAGTAGTTACTCAAATTGCCAATGAACTAAATGTAATTAATAAATTAACTGAATCATTCGATTATTATCAGCTCTTTTATTTTTAAAGAGAACATTTTCAGGAGTGTGAAGTAAACTAAAAGGTTTCAACAAGGAAGACATTATACTGCAATAAAAATAATGTCTGGACTTCAAATAAAATTTTAATACATCAGTTAGAAAATATATACAGTACATTTATAAGGCTCTATAATTCAAGCAACCATAGTGATAACAGCTATTTTAAAATAAAGATAAGACAAAATAAATTAAAGAACTTCTGAAATCATCCTTACAACAGAACCGAGAAGAACTACAAAGGAACTGAAAGCCTCTAAAAACCATGGCTAACCAAACAGAGCAAAAAGAGAAAAATGACAACTTGATGACCCCTAAGCTTTTCAGGATAATGTTTTGTGGGCTGATGAGCTGAAAGACAACCTAAAACATATACTGTATGCCCTGCCACATCTGGAGCAATTCCACACTAAGGACATCACACACAATTTTACACATTGTGGCAGTAGTGTAATGGCATGGGGACGAAAAAAAAAAAAAAAACAACAATGAAATTTCTGATTTTTTTGGCTTTGGAGTGATAACTTTACAATGCATAAACCATTAACATTAGCAACAACCAGCCTTTTTTTTCTGATTCGTCTCACTAAGAGAGAAAAGGAAAAAAAGTTCACAGTAAAAATCACAGCTATGTTGTTGTATGATAGCTGTGATTTTTACCGTAAACATTTTTTTTCGTTTCTCACTTAGTGAGACAAATCAGAAAAAAAGGCTTCAGTTTGCTAGGGGGCAAAGAATGGATTTTGGAGTAAAAAAGGTCATGCGGTCTGATAAGGCCAAGGTAAGAAGGGAAGTGCATGAAGCGATGCACCCATCATGGACAGTGTCCACGTACAAGCCACTGGAGACAGCGTTATGGTCTGCGGTTGCTTAGGTTGGTCAGGTCTAAACTTAACAATGATATGTGGCAAAAAAAGAAAGCAGCTGACCACCTGAATGTACAGAAAAAACAGGGTATCCCTTTTATTCATTTTTCCATTCAATTAGACATGCAGTGCGGATTGATCATAGATAATATTTAAAATTTTATTTTTAAACAAGTGTTATATGTTATTTCCAATTGCATCAAATGAAATGGCATCTGATGAAAGGTCTTTTTGCTGCAAGCTGTAAAACGTAAAATTACTTCTGCAATCTTAAATTTCTTTCTCTTTCTCACATAGAGATGTACAGTACATTCAGAGGTTTTTCACAGATGTGTTCACATGTGAGAGAAAAGTGGGCCCTTGTGTGTGGTCTGCTGGAACATCAGTAGGATACATTTTTAGGTCAAGGTTAACAACTGTGGTAAACCTTTGTGCTGCTTCCGTTTCGTTGTCCCCCTTCAACTCAAAGTGACTTGTTTGCAACTTGAGCATTTAGACCCCCTTAACATTTAACATACTTACCACGGATGCATCATTATGACATAATACATATACACAATTAATTTTTTAATGCTAACTCATATGAAGCTACAAAAGTAAAAGATTTACGTCATGTGAGTCATGTCCAAAAATTAATACATAACACTTAACATGAAAATTTAAAAATAATGCTTTTTGCTGACACCAAGAGATTTAGTTTTGTTGGCCTTCTTTTGGTTTAAAAAATTAAAATTAAATAACATTATGAATGATTCACTGCAAACCACTTGAACACTTTTGTATTTTGTTCAGAATTATATATATATATATATATATATAAGATTATGTTCTGCTCTCTATCACGTAGCTCTCAACAAGCACATCCACCTACTCTTTTTGTTGGTTTAACTGTTCTGTGAAGGTAGTCTTCTGTTTCAGTGTATTGCCAGAAATGTATTACTGTACATAATTTATGGAAATTAATTTAGCATAATGCAGTCTGTTTAATATTTTGTTTATAATTTCCAATTAGTCTACATACTTAAGGTCAGCTGTATTATGGGAGTAATTTGAAGTGTTTGACCATGGTGTCTAATATACATGAATAAACAATGAATAAAAATGAATAAATGACTAATGGGCAATAAAGAATTTTCATGGTGTGCTTCAAACTGCAGAGCACTAGATATGTAAAAATTTATGAAAGTATCATAAAAAATGAAGTAAAAGATAAATATGAAAATATCACATTAACATACAGCAGTGTTAGTTAGCAGTCAGTAGACATATAGCGGTCTACATATTTTTACATAAATTCTTATTTCTATATACAAGTCTCATTACAGAGGTTAAAGATCCATTTGCTCCTTCTCTGTATCAGCACTCACACACACACATGTAAAATGTTTTTACATGATACTTCTTGCTTATTTAATGGCATTTATTCTTTCAACATGGTTCATATGAATGCATACCTTATAAATACAGAAATCATGCAATATTTCCAAAATCACAATTTTTCATCATTTAAAACAGTTCTTTTTTTATTATGGACATGCAGATGGAGTAAAGCTGGGATTTTTTATTTACCCTAATTTAAAACCAAATGGTGGCTTAGTGGTTAGCACGTTGCCTTGCAGCCATTCCTCCCACAGCCCCAAGAAATACAGGTTAAGCATCCCAAATTGCCCGTCGTGTAAATTAGCGTATGAGTCTGTGAAGGATTGGCACTAAGTCAAGGATGTACTCTGCCAAGTCTCCTTGGATATGCTCCAATGAGTAAGGTGGAGAGAGGCAGTGGTTACTGAACTGCATGGATGATCACTACATTACAATAGTATGCAGAGTCTGCCAAAAAATTATACACACTTCAGGAAGAGAACCATATTATGATGTACACTAAATATACATTTACCTTATACATTATGTGACTGTGACGATACATAACTGTTATCTCTCCTCTTCTGCTCTCCGCTCTCCTGTTCTCTCTCTCCCCCTCTCTCTCTTTCCTTCTCTCTGTCGAGCTACACATATCGTTCCTGAGCTGCCATTGATCCAGACTCCCTCTGCCCTCTGCACCTGCCTGACTCATCCTGGTGCCCAGCTTCTGGTTGGAGATCTCGTCACATGGATGTCCCGTGTGTCTCTTTGGGATGCGTCTGATGTCTGGGGACGGTTTCACTCTTTCTAGTTTCTAGATTCTAGATTTTCACAATTACTATGAAGACGGTTCTGGCCTTGCATGATTTTGACAGCCATTTCTCTTGGCTATAGTCGCTCGATAGTTCAGAACTGGAATTTCCTACAAGTCTACCTGAGCCTCCTATAACTACCTGGACTGCAAATTAACATCAATTAACATCTATTAACAACTGTTATACTGAACTGCCTGCCACCCAACACACAGTATGAATGCAGATCAATTCCTGCTTTCTGTTTCACCCAGATGAGGATGGGTTCCCTGTTGAGTCCGGTTCCTCTCAAGGTTTCTTCCTATTGCCCTCTCAGGGAATTTTCCTTGCCACTGTCGCCCTCGGCTTGCTCATCAGGGACAATCTGACCATACACATTCACATTTCATACAAACTTAAATAATTCTTTTGATTGTGTAAAGCTGCTTTGCGACGATGAAAATTGTTAAAAGCGCTATACAAATAAAATTGAATTGAATGTATATAATATTAATAATTATTAATAATTAATAATATTATGATATTTTTTTTCATATTATGAATATAATATATATAATTTCCTGAAGTGTGTATACATTTTTGGCTGACTCTCTCTCTTTCTCTTTACTATATATAGTAAAGTTATCATTATAAAAATATATTCACGTAAAAGTAAAAAGTAGCTCATAAAAAATGACCGAGTTTCTTTTTTTTTTAACAGCTGGGGTGGGGTGAGGCATTCTAGCGGAGTTCAAAAAAGATGAGCAGATATAAATCTCAAACTAGTTGTTTTTAACTGAAGGAACACCTTTGCATAATAAAGCAAAGTGGTCACTTAAATATGGCGTTACCTCCCAGTCTAGTGTCGGCCGTCCAGCAAAAAAATTGTTCAGGGTTCTATTTTAAACTGTATAGAAATGGTGGTATATCCCAGAAAGAACTAGATCCAGTCATTAACTGATGAAATAATGAGGTTTGTATTGGTTTACACACACACACACACACACACACACACACACACACACACACACACACATTATATGTATATATCTACAAATATATACAAAGAGCAACCAAACCAAAGGGGCAAAGCAATAATCAAAGTCAATGGGAGGCAAAAAGTCAAACCAGAATACACAACCAAATATCAAAACGCCAAAATCACAACCTGTTTCCTCTTTCCCGCGTCTCTCTCCGGTTTATATATGGTGGCACTGGTTGATGACATCACTCTCAGGGCGGAAGTGACCGTGTGGAAGGTCAGGTAGATGCCGATGTGGGGACAGTCAGAAAACCTGGAGTGGAGTCTGGAGCGGCGCGCGACCAGGACACGAGACACACACGCGAGCGCAATTAAGAATTTATACAAAGCATAATATTTTTATTATTTTTGCATTTTCATTCATTTGTTTTACTCAGTAGCAAATATGATTTAAAATGTAGCGAATTACAATACTTCAACCAACACATACTTCAGTAAAAGTAAAATTACAGATTTTAAAAATTACTTTAAAAAGTAGAAGTACACAAAAAACTACTCAATTACAATAACGCAAGTATATGTAATTTGTTACTTTCCACCTCTGGTTCTTGGTAGTGCAGAGATGCACCAGTAGACAGGTAGTACAGTGGTTATTATATTGTCATTGTTTAGAAAGGAAACACCCACAGGGAAAAAACTATTTATCAGCCTGTTTGTGTGGGCACTGAGACATCTGAGAGGAGAGTAAATGATAAGGGTGAGAGATGTCTTTAAGAATGCTTTTTTGACCTTTGTAGGTAGTCCTCCTTAGTGATTAGCTGATGATTTGTTGGGTGATTTGTTCATCCTCTGAAGGGCTTTAAGATGTGTTTAAGTGCAGTTGCTGTACCACACTGAGATGCACAGTTGGTGAAGACACTCTCAGTGGTAGAGTGGTAAAAGTTTACAAGCATCTTGAAGCACATATGTGTCTTTTTCAGACTCCTCAGAAAAGGAACATAAAGCCGAGTACACACTTAACAGCAGCTTCATTGATGTGGATGAGAGTATGAATGTGATTTACAGCCTGTCTGAATTCCAAATACAGTGGAACCTTGGCTTGCAAGTAACGCAGTTTGCGAGTGTTCCGCAAGAGATGGCAAAGATTTTTAATAAATTTTGACTTGAAAAATGAGCAAGTCTTGGTTTACAAGTACCGAGTATCATGTATAATGCATGCGCTTTTTGTTTTGACGCCGAGCGTCACGTGATGACAACTGAGCCAATGGTTTTTCTCTCTCTTGCGCTGCGGAATTGTGGGTAATCGTTTTCCCTGCTCGGTCTTAGAGCTTGTCTCTCAGTGGTATAATCAACATCCGTGCGTGTAACATCTTTTATTTTGTGTTTGTAAGCGTGTTTTTAAGCATGTGTGTACAGCGTATGTGTAATGTTTATTATAACGTGTGTGTAAAGCAAAAGCAAGTTTCATTAGAGAGGTTAAAGATCTGTATCAGCCTGCAGTGCGCGTGCGTCATTTGACACCATGCACACACACACACACACACACACACACACACACACACACACACACACACGTGCACACCCCGCCCCCCGTCGCCTTCACACAAAGACACACACACTCTCTCTGCTGTACACAGAAACACTGCTCTGTCGTGATTTTTTTTTGAAGGTAAAGTGCATGTTAATCTGTTTTATTTTTACCTTACAGCAGTGATTCCATTAGTCTGCGCTCAGTAGAGTGTATTAGAAAGTTTTCCTTTTTTTCCCTGTAAAAACAATGTTTCCGTTTGTGTGTGTGTGTGTGTGTGTGTGTGTGTGTGTGTGTGTGTGTGTGTGTAAGTGCACGGTGTCAAATGATGCGCATGCGCACACTGCAGGCTGATACAGACGGGGGGGCGGGGTTTACTGGGTAAAATGAGGAGAGGGGAGCGGCTAATTCCGCACACACATCGGCTAAACACACACACACACTGTCAGACTTTTTTGTTACTTTTTTTTAAATGTAAAGTGCAGGTTAATTTGTTTTATTTTACTTTATATTTTGTATTAATTATTTTCTATGTATTTATTTTTGGGCTGTGAAACAAATAATTTGAGTTTTCATTACTTCTTAAGGTGAAATTGCTTTGATTTATGAGTGATGTGGATTATGAGCCTGCATCAAAAACGAATTATGCTCGTAATACAAGGTTCCACTGTAGATCTCATTCATTTCCTCATGTTGCATTCAATGTTATTGTCCACTCACCATGCCACTAGGTCCTCGACCTCCTTCCTATAGGCTGGTAGTATCAGGATCTCTGATCAGGCCTTTAAATCTGGGTTTTATTTGCAAATATGATAGAGCAGTTGAATATATATGAGGTCATATGTAAAAATGGAACTGAAAAAGATGTGTAAGTGCTGAGGGTAAGACTGGAAGAGATGAGTTTATGGACGGTGACTGACAGATGATTGGGTTAATGACAAGATATTTCAGATGTAAGAAAACCTTGGACATGTTGTGTTTATTAACTGTGTTAATTGCTGAACTAAAATTAATAAACAGCATTCTGACATAAGTGTTGGGGTCGTCCAGATAGGTCAGTACCATCAACATGACATTATCTGTTGACCTGTTGGGGTGATAAGTAAACTGGTATGGATTTAGAGAGGGTGGCAGGCAGACTTTAAGGAAGGGGAAGACCACACTTTCGCAGCCATTTGCAATGATGGGTGCGTGTGACTGGATGAAAGTCACTGAGTGCTATTGCAGCAGAGTGCCCAGGTACTGGTATGATGGTAGCCGACTTAATGCAGGTGGGAACAGCTGCCTTTGTGAAGATCTCCACCAGATGTTCTTTACAGGGAATAAACACATAGCCAGGGATGCCATCAGTGCTGGTCACATGCATTACTCATATTTACACTGTTTAGGGTAGCATACAGTACACTTCAGAGGTGGAGAGGGAGAGTGGCTACTCTTATTGTTGTAGCTCTGCCTTGAAAATGTGCTTCATGGACCCCTTTTCAGAACAAGCCTAGAATGTTACATTACACTTATTTGATGAAGTATTAGTTGACCTTTTGTTATTTTGCCACAACTAATGCCACTATCCATATCTCTAGATCCTTCATGTGTTGAAATAGCTATAGGGTACAGCAGATCAGACAAATCAACAAATGTGAAGCAAACCAACATATGCATTAGATCTTTTTATGCTTTATAATAAACAAATGTTGATATTGTATTCTTCATTTTCTTACTGCCTGGTCAAAAGAAATGATGTTTCAGAAGAGTATGCATCAAGCAAACAACTAGGTTGCTGAAATGTCTGGAATTGGCTTAGAAAGTGACCAATGAAATATTAAAGCTTAAAACAATAGTGTTAACAAAACTATTGTATCTAAAAAAACAATAGTTCTTTTTACAATAGTTTTTCTTTTTACAATACTTTCTTAAAACGTATCTTTAGGGAGTATCTTCAGGCTTCAGTTTGCTTGAGGGCATTAAGATTGGACAGTAGAAAATGGTCTAACGAGTCCAGCTTTGCACTGTAGTGTGTGGTTTCATTTGCTTTGCCTAGAATAACTTCAAGCAAAAGCAGCACTACAGTAAATCCTCCATCATTCATAAAATCAAGAATAAAATATGGGCTTGCTATGACAGTTAAAGATAGCAAAGTCAACATCCACTGACTTTTTACACAGAATGGTCTCCTTCTAGTAAGTGCAAGTATATATATCATTAATAGTTTGGAAATAGTATGGAAATAAAAAGCCTTTGTGCAAACTATATAGTGTGCATTAACAGTGTAGATAAGGTGATGCATGTGAAACCCCTCTCCCCAGGATGTGGTAAAGACTGTTGTTACTGAGAAAACAGTCACAAACATACAGCACTACACTTAAAACTTAATAAGCAGTTTAAATAATTTAAAACTGTAATGTAGTCAAGCTATACCGATTTTGATTATTTTAATGTAGGTGCTCTTTTACAGTTCACCACCACAAGCTAGAATAACATTACTGTTGGCTACAACAAATTTGGACCCTGATCAAATCAGCACAACTATGATTTAATGTTGGTCGTTTTTTACACTGAGGTCAGTTTTAACATTTACAATTTAATAAGTTTATTAAAGGCACCACCATCCTGTAAAAGAATTACCAAGCAAATCTAATAAGGATGTGCACACATACACAGACATGCATACACAGGCATGCACTCACGTTCAGAAATGCACACCCCCACCACATCCCACTCCACACACACTATAACACCCACATGAATAAATAGATTGACAGTAGTAAATGTAGATTAAAATGTAGGCAGTGTCTGTATCTGCTTTGAGGTGAACAGGAAACATGACTATTATTATCACTGATTGTGAAAAGGCCACCTAACGGAACATGGTTTTATTCCCAGCATGGTGACAAAAAGTGTTATACAGACAAATGCATCTGACCTTTCAGCTTGCTCTGATTTTTTCCCCTGTTGTGTTACTGAGACAACCAAGATTATTAGACCCCACACATCCAAAAAATGCCCCATCCACTAGTGTGTCAAGGCTCTCCAGTTAATCCACAGGCTTCCAACTGCCTGTTCCTTACCTTGAAACAATATAGCACTCATTGCCCAGTTGTTTTACATGCAACCATGTTATAAATAAAATGCTTTTTTTCCCCAGGTTACTGAGTGTTAGCAAGGACTTTATTTTACTATAGCCCAATTTACACTGCAGGTCCCGATGCCCAATTCTGATTTGTTGCCTATATCTGATTTTTCTGACCATCTGTTTACACGTTCTTTCAACTATGACCCATATCCGATTCAAGTGTTTACACTTGCCATACCGTCTGAACTATTACGCATACTTAAAGGGAGGTTCTTGCACTACAGACTAGACAAGATGGACAAAGGCGAAATATGCTTGATGCTAGCTCTGCGATGCGGCCTGCGCATATGCTTCATTTATTGTGTACTCAACCATTCAGAGGAATGTCTGGGTGCGAGACGTATCGGGGTCGCTCTCTGGTCGACACTATAGATCATAACATAGATCGCTTACAAAATCACATAGGTATTCAGGTACAGGCTTTAAAATGGTTTAGATCATACCTGTCTGATCGATACCATTTTGTAGATCTAAAGGTGAACCGTCTGGTGTAATGCCAGTGAAATATGGGGTCCCACAATGGTCAGTTTTAGGACCTCTGTTGTTCTCAATATACATGCTYYCCTTGRDYAAYATCAWYAGAAGACMTGGGATTAGTTTCCATTGTTATGCTGATGATACCCARTTATATATCTCAACTAAACCAGATGAAATACCTAAGTTGTCTAGACTAACTGAGTGCATCCAGGACATAAAAGATTGGATGATCAATAACTTTCTTCTACTAAATTCAGATAAGACAGAGMTATTACTTATTGGCCCAAAAACCAGTACACAACAGCTCTCACAATTCAGCCTGCGTTTAGAAGGATGTAATGTTACTACCAGCTCGACAGTGAAAGACCTGGGTGTAATATTAGACAGTAACTTGTCCTTTGAAAATCATATTTCCAATATCACAAAAACAACCTTTTTCCATCTTAGAAATATTGCCAAGCTTAGAAACATTTTATCCGTATCAGATGCAGAAAAGCTAGTTTATGCATTCATGTCCTCCAGACTGAACTACTGTAATTCATTATTAGGTAGTTGTCCTGCATTCGCAATAAACAAGCTACAGTTAGTCCAAAATGCAGAGGTCAGGGTTCTCGCTAGATCCAGAAAATATGATCATATAACCCCAATATTATCACCCCTGCACTGGCTACCTGTTCAGTTTAGAATTAATTACAAAATACTATGACTTACATACAAGGCTCTAAACGGTCTAGCTCCCACATACCTAACCAGTCTTCTGATACGCTACAATCCACCACG
>QMIH01004561.1:0-14017 GCA_003987875.1 Clarias batrachus
CGCGCGCGCACGCACGCACGCACAAAGCATCTCTCCCTTGCTCCTGTTACAGTTACAGACTATTATTCCTGTGTGCAAAAGAATAGAGATCTGAGAAGAAACTGTTTGTCCGCTATTGGGTTCACTCTCGTCCAGAACCGCCCGTGACAGGTTCTATCTACAGTAGTTAATAAAATGGAATGTGTCAACCCAGCAAGAGTGTTAATTTACCGCTGGTTGGGTCAAATAGAATAACCCAGCACCTAAACATTTAACCCAGCAGTTTTTAGAGTGTAACATAAAAAATATTGCATTTGTAATATAGTATAAAGAAATCATAGGTAGTGAGTGATTGAAAACAATACAACACAGGTTATGGTAAAGAAATTCTCAGACTGTTCCATTGCAGGGATTAAAAAACTGTAACAATGTCAATTTTAGAATCTGCAGAAACTCAGTGGTCCACACAAAACCTCTCGCGGGGAAGCCTTTCCCTGAATTTGCGTTTTCATGGGAGTGGCTAAGAAAAACGCATCGCGGTTTATTCATACAGATGTACCTGTTTTACAGTACACACCTAAAATAGATGCCAAAAATAAATATTTATTTATTTATTTATTTTATCTGTTATGTTTTTGCTAGGGAAATAAATTTTAGGCAGAGACATCCGCCTCTGTTTTAATTCTCGGGATCTCACGGCATGGCGCACGGCGTATTGCGGGATTTTCTCGTCAAAAAGCGCACATTCTTAATGGCCACATCTGTAGCTTAGAGGTCAGTTAGCGTTATATATGTGAGGCTGGTGTGTTTTAACTTATTGTTATACTGAGCCACCCTGACGTTACTGAGGCGAGCCTAGCTGTTTAAGTGTTCAGCTAAAAAAAAAACAGTTAATTAACAGTTAAAGAGTAGTAGTGCTTCAGTACTCTGTAAGTTAAGGGATATAAAAATCTCTGGTTTAGTTTGGCTTTAGAGTCGCTAATGCTCATCTACGAGTGTTATATCGGTTCACTTATCTGTATGAAAAACAAATTGATTAGTTATATATATATTCTTTTTAAGGAATGATTGTGTATTTTAATTGTTGCGGTATTAGGTTAACTTGTTTTTATAGCAAAACAATCACTTGAACCAACTACATTATTGGGCTACAATGTGAGACACCTTACCTTTTTGAGTAGATGAAAATTTGGGTTAAGTCAACCCCAGAGAAATATAATTAATTGAGCCCACAACCAATACTACTTGAGCTGACTTAAATATTTGAATTACAAGTTGAGTCAACTTGAGATTTTAAACTGAGTACACGCGTCATCCAAACACCAATGTAAAAGCAAATTTAAAATTTATGTAAAAGCAAATTTCTCTGAAGGTTTAGTAAATTTAAAAAACTGTGCAAATTGTTACTAAACTTTTTATATCGAGGTGGCTTGTTTTTTTGTTTTTGTTTTCTACAGTGTTTATTTGTCACATATACATTACTGCACAGTGAAATTCGTTCATTGCTTATTCCATCATAGCTGGTGTCAGAGTGCAGGGTCATGGCTACAGCGCCCCTGTAGCAGATAAGGTTAAGGGCCATCCTCAAGGGCCCAAAAGTGGCAACCTGATGAAGCTGTAGCTTGAACCGCTGACCTTTTGATCAGTAACTTAGTCCCTTAACCCACTCAGACATTGAAGATTGAAGCTTACCATTTTTCTGAGGATGGGGACACATTATCTTTGTCCATCTTTGAATGTTAGAATAACTTGAACAAACACACAGCTGGGTCCTGAAGAGCCTGATCTTTTTTTTCTGGAGAAAACAAAAACAAATGTGCAGTTAACCTTTCACTAGAAAATTATCACCTCTTAAGCCAAAAGAAAAATATTTACCTTTCAGTAAAAAAAAAAAATAAAAATCCTATGTTTACAGTATTGAGTGATCAGCCTTCACACAGGCACCGACCCCTTACATTCTCACTATAAAACGATTCATGTATTTATTTACATGTGAGAAGGGTGTAGTGAGAATCCCACATTCTCTGCATAGAAACTCACAAACATTTCCATCTCAGAATGTCGGAGGTTGTGGGCGACCATTACCCAAAAACTAAGCACAAACCAGGTTGTACTGGAAAATTCCCTTAATTAATTCAGTTAATTTGAATATCTAACAATTTTCAATTTTTTAAAAATAAAAACAGAAACTGTTCATATTCAGTACAGACTAAACGTTTGGACACACCTTCTCATTCAAAGAGTTTGAATTTGTATTATGGCAAGAAAAAAAGCAGCTAAGTAAAGAAAACCGAGTGACCATCATTACTTTAAGAAATGAAGGTCAGTCCGAAAAATTGGGAAAACTTTGAAAGTGTCCCCAAGTGCAGTCAGAAAAACCATCAAGTGCTACAAAGAAACTGGCTGACATGCGGACCGTCCCAGGAAAGGAAGACCAAGAGTCACCTCTGCTGCGGAGGAGAAGTTCATCCGAGTCACCAGCCTCAGAAATCGCAGGTTAACAGCAGCTCAGATCAGAGAGCAGGTCAATGCCACACAGAGTTCTAGCAGCAGACACATCTCTAGAACAACTGTTAAGAGGAGACTGTGTGAATCAGACCTTCATGGTAGAATATCTGCTAGGAAACCACTGCTAAGGACAGGCAACAAGCAGAAGAGACGCGTTTGGGCTAAAGAACACAATAAAGAAAACTCTTTGAAAGAGAAGGTGTGTCCAAACTTTTGGTCTGTACTGTATATACAGTAAATAGTGGAATAAAGTTGCCATATGGCCTTTCTACAGCTCCACATTGAAACTGAAATCAAATACTCAAAGTGTGATCGAGGTCCAGACTTTCAGCTTCGGTTCAATGGTTTGAGAAAATCGTGGCATTAATCATTCAATAATTACAGCCATTTTCATACACAGACAAAATTTAGGAAACTGACTGTGGTCATTTTAACACCCATGAAAGTTTTATGCAATTGGTAGAACAGTTTTTATGTACCCATTTAACAAATATGTTATTTTCAACCTCAGAGCATTTAGTAACTGGCCTTTGGGTTTCCATATGAAGAGGCATTAGAGCTCGTTCTTTAAAAAAAAAAAAAAAGAAGAAGAAGAAGATTAATTACTCTGATAAACAATGCCATCCTTGCACACACTGAAAAGTGTTTGACTCTTAAATCCCTTCATTTGTATACATTTTTCCACATGGGAACATGGAGGGGAGAGTTGGGTATTAGAAAAAGTTTCAGACAGGTGTGTAAAAAAAATATAAAATAAAGCTAAAAGTAAAATAAAATAAAAATAGAATAAAGCTACAGTATAATTAAAATGCTTTTTAAAATAGACGTGTTAATACATTTTTTAATCAATTAACAGAATGGATAGTAAATGAACAGGAATCCAGATCAAATCAGTATTTTCTGTGACCACCATTTCCCTTAAAACCGGAATTGGCATCAATTCTCCTAGTTACACTTGCACAGTTTTTTTTAAGGAACTCTGCAGGTACAGGTAGATTGTTACAAACATTTTGGAGAACAAACCACAGATCTTCTATGCATGTAGGCTTCCTTAAATCCTTCTGTTTCTTTGTGTAATTCCGGACAGACACAATGATGTTGGCTCTTTGGGAGCCAAACAGCACTTCCAGGAGTCCTTGTTTTTCTTTACATTGAAGATAATTCGTTATGCCATTGGCTGTATGTGTAGGGTTCATTGTCATGCTGCAGAATAAAATTGTAGCCAATCAGACACCTCTGGATAAACATCTGCCTGTATTTCTCAGTATTAAGGACACCATTTATGCTGAACAAATATCCACCTGCTCTTACTTATGTATTTGTAAGGAACATCCAATATGCATCACAACTGAGTGACTGGAGTTTGTTGCCAGACACTTCTTATTGTATCGCTCTCCAAACCTCAATGCAATCAACCTGCTGAATTTTGACTCATCAGTCCAGAGCACCTGCTGCCATTTTTCTCCACCCTAGGTCTTATGTTTTCATGCATAGTTGAGTTACTTTAGCCTTATTTCCATAATGGGGGTACAGCTTATGGGCTGCAGTTCTTCCATGAAGATCACTTCTGGCCAGACTTCTCCAGACAGTTGATGGATGTACCTAGGTCCCACTGGTTTCCACTAGTTCTTAGCTGAAGGCACTGCTGAACATCTTCTGATGTCAGCATGATGTGTAATCTGCTGCATTACGTTTCTTTGGCTTACCACTGCATCAATGGTCCTCATTATTACCCATTTCTTTGTGCATCTTCAGAATACAGACAGCACATCTTGAAGCCCCAGTCTGCTTTGAAATTGATGCCTGAGAGACACCTTGTGATGCAGTATTAATAAGTTGCATATTGATATACAATGTATCTTGTTCAGGTTACCTGACCCTACAAAATCACTGACTTGTCTAACTTAATTGATGCTGGTTTGAAGCCAAAAGGTAGTCACACCAAATATTGATTTATTTTAGACCGGTCTTCTCTTTGCTCACATCACAGCTTGCAAAGTCCTCCGACGGCAGCTCCGGATAGTGTGAAATGGTGTCGGGGTTAGGATTTTGTTGACCCTTGCTAGAATGAGAGTGTGTAGTCGAACCGGAGGGGGAGGGGGCATTTGTGCTACAAAGCCGGAGGCGCAAATCAACACCGGAAGCACTCGTGACCCTCTAAGTCCGCGGGTTTCTGAGTTGGTTCGAAATTCTGTGATGATGGAGGGATCTTGTTAAGTGTGGGAGTGCAGGAATTAGAGAGAAGATTTGGGTCAGGGAAGTGATTGTGCGTATGTAGATGGAAGCTAGTCAGTTTGGGGAGAGCAACTCACAGCACCACAGTAAGGGTGCTACTTTTATTTATAATAAGAACTGAAGCATCCATTTCTTACAGAAGACACTGGGGTGCGCTTCTGATGTCGTGTGCCACCATGCTATCATAAACCAAAACTGCTTATAAGAGAGAACTCTTATGTTCCCCTTTTTTTATGGGTGCTTATATTTTTTTATGGGTGCTGTGAATACTGGCACCTCGATCTATGCCTTTGCACCCGTTTTGTTACCATCTTTACTCTCTCTCTGTCTCTTTCTATTTCTCTTGAGGACAGACTGTGTCTTTCTTCTGGCTTGAACATAACTCTGACTTTGTCTTTGCTGTGGCATGGACTTTTTATAGAATTTGTCTTTGTCCTTGTCTTGATCTTTGTCCCTATTACCTTCCCGGGTGCTGGTGGTCCACAACCGCATGTGGTCACTGCTCCACCTGTCTATAAATCCGTGAAGTACCCCGTTGCCCGGATGCAAGCATTACAGTGTACATCTCGAAAAAATTTTTTTTTAAAGATTTGGAATTTAATTTCAAAAGTGAAACTCTTATATATATTAGATTTATTGCACTGAAGGTGAGATATTTCAAGGATTAAAATTTTTGTTGTTGTTTTAATTTTGATGGCTACTACTTACAGCTCATAAAAGTTAAAAAAAATATCCTGGATCTCACAATATTAGAACATTTAATTTCGAGTTTGATTATTATTCATACAGTATAAATACCATGTATATGAGTCTAATTTACTTTACACATGAATAAGGCTGCTGACTTAAGAGTTGTCCAGAAGAAAATCATGGACACCCCGAAGTGTTCGACAATCCGGTCTACCTCAGCAGCACTGTACAGTACCTGCAGTATAGTCACCATGATTGATCAGTTGTTGGTGAACAAGGGCGCTATAAACAGCAATACCACAGCCTCTGTGCTGTTTTTGAAAACAAAACATGCAAAAAAAAAAAAAAAAAAAAGCAAACTGAATGAGCAGAAATGTTTATTCTGCTTGTGGAAATGATGCACAAATTAACTGACATGGTTTTATACATTTTCTGATCATGCGGTGGGCCAACTTCACACAGGATTGCGGAGCCCATGCAACATTTGGGTGTACATAAAACTAGAGTTGCAGGCGTCACATACACACATGCATTTTTTTTCTTCTACTTTTTTTAGGTTTTACTGTCCATACACACACCATGACTTCTGCTGAGAGAACTGAGAGAAAACTAAGACCTGAGAGAAAACTGAGAAAAATCTAACGGGACTTAACGGCTATTTGTAAAACACATTAATATTTGCAGAATAATAAAACTAAAGTTGTTAAACAGGCTGAATGACTCATTCTTAAGGAACTGAAAAAAAGGAACTTTTCTTACAGCCTAAAACATAGTAGTACCAACTCACACAGCGGATTTCTAAAATCTGATTTCACATGAGTTTTATGGAAACATGTAGCTACATTCTTCTTAAAATTGTTTATAATAAATAAAATACTCACTTCTAATGACATTAATATAATTGTTCTGCCTTAAATCCACATTTTAGCTTTTACAACAGCTCCACAATATGGAGTCACGGCTGAAGGAGAAACTCTTTCCCCTTTGGGAAGGAGGAGTCATTACAGCTTATGAATCATTCTGGACTGAGTCAACTCTTTGAATTGGATCTTTTGGTAATATAATGTTATAATATACTTGGCTGAAAATAAATCATTTGAAAAAAGAGAATCTCTTACTTCAGGTTGAGATACAGCAGCAGCTCATGGTGTGTGTTGAGCAGTGAGTCAGTAACAGCAGCTCACACAGTGTTCTTTACAGTGTTAGAAACTGAAAAGTTGGAAATGGGTCGCAGCTCGAGCCACCTGTGAGACAGAAGCAACAACTTTATTCTATGCTAATTATTTTTGGAACATGGTAAGAAAATAGCATATTTTATCTAAAGTCAAAATTGTATAAATGTGTATTGTCTTTTGGAAACTTAGTGTACAGAAATAGCCTGGACACTTTTTCTATAATTGCAGGAATGTTTGAGACCTGCACTTAGAAGACCAGATCAGAAGTGTCAGGTATGTTCAAAAATATTTCCTACCAAATCATATAAAACTGTGTTTACAGTTTACGAGTAGCTTAAATTTTGTAAACTAATTATATCAGGAGATGCATGAGGTCTTATCGAGTTAAAGGAAAGTATCACTCTGTATATTGTTTAATTAGTTTTAGCTCATAAAGTTCGTGACCTGAGCATCAACACTTGAGTTCATCACATTCTACTATTTTGAAATTTGAACAGGGAAATGATGTGGGGCCTTAAAGTAAGGAGAAATAAAGAAAATTCAAAGCTAACTTTGTTGTAAGCTAAGTGAAAGGATGATCTCTTATAACTTTTTACTGTATATGCATTTAAAATTCCACCACAAGAGCCACAGACAATTACCAGGAGATGCAGTGACAATATGAGACTTTACACATTTTTTGTATAACATTTCTGCAATACTCCAATACATCTCAGAGACACTTGTGAAAAGTGAGATACTGATGATCCACATAAGCTCCACACAATTTCAAATTAATTTTTTTTCCCCTTGAAAATGTATGCAGATTGTGTACTATAGCTAACTATTCAGAACATCTCTAGCTATGATAATACCACTACATTATACAGCAGTATACATTATATGTCACTACAATAACACTGATAAGTGTCATGTTTCTTAAGGTGGTGCAGGCGAGGGATAGCTGCAGAGGTGAAGATGTTTTTAGATGTTTTAATGAAATATAAACATACAACATAGACAAACACACTTAACTTAAAAAATAAACCAAACAAGAGTACATAAACAAATCAAAGAACTATGAACTTAAACTAGCATGAACCATAATCTAACCAGCAGTTCATGATTCTATTCTAACATATGCAAGACAAAATAAATTGAAAAACCTGGCTTCTTATAGCCACTCTAATTAACCAGTCACCTCGGTTCAGGTGAGGGACCTCATCACCTGACTGAGGTGCATTCTGGGAAAACTACAAACAAAACACGCCAGGTGCCCTCTAGGGGTTATCCCTGACAATAAGCCCCAATAAATTACATACAACAATTCATTAACTATCTGTAACATTACCCATAACAGGAGCAACTAAGAATTAGCTCAGGGATAATTAGCAATAGTTGATAGTAGACTATTAACTGTTGCCTATCTTAGCTCTTTTAGTAAGCTAGCGTTTTTAGTAGTTCTTTGCGCATTAGCTTTAGCTTTAAACTTGCAAAATACAAGAGAAAGAGTTCTTACACGGGAAAAATCATACATTTACAAGGGAAAAAGCACACATTTATATGGGAAAGATGATCTGGGCCACATTCACACAGGCATCATACTTTAAAGGTGAATGTCCGTTGCTTCATGCCATGTTGAATTCCACAATTCAAACCAAAGCTGCATTGTGTAGGCATGATTGCTCCACTTTGATCAAAGTATTTAATGTCTCTTGCATGGGAATGCTTTGAGTACTTGTACTGTACACTTGAATATAATAAATTCAGAGAGGGATGTTTGTGTTTTCTTTAATAGATCTATTGTTTTCTCTTCGGTTGGCAAGGAAATGAATGCATCATCCACATTGAACTAACATTCCACGAATCGCCTGGTCTCTGAAACATATTGCTGTGCATCTTTCTCTGCTGCTCGTCCTAGGCAGGAAATTGCTCCTGCCAGGGCAGGGTTAATCCCAAACACCTGGATGTTCATCCTACATTTATGTTCTTGTTGAGATCATTGTCATAGTGCTATAGGAAACACGAGGTTGTTATTGAGATCTGGTCCAGTGTGAAGTACATTATTGAGAGAGATATATTCATGCTATGCATTGGAGTCAAATACTACCCTGATTTGATCATGTTTTATTTTATAATAGGCTCTGAACAGAGACATGTACCAGTACTACTTTCCCTTAAGTAGTGGATCTGCACATTTCTCCATGATCATGGGTGAACAGTGTCTGCAAGGTTCAAAATTGTTCTTTCATATCTGGCTTCCGTTCTAAGGTACGTCACAGGGAAAAGAGGCAGCTTAAAGCTTGACCTCTATTGTTTAGAAGAACAGACCTAGGAAAACTAAAGGGAAGAGGTGCCACCCAATTGTTAGAATCATCACTAAAGTGTGCTGATTTAAAAGTTATCCTGGGAAACTCTATATAGCCTTTACCAATACTTTATCCTTGATGGAGAGGGAACGCTTTCATTTTCTGTTCTCTCAAATAGAGTCTTGCCTAAATTTTCTTTGGTTTAATGTGAGCGGATTGAAAGTTCCTCCTTTTTTAAAAGACTTTTTACTCATTTAATGCCTTATTGCCTCCAGATGACAAGTTTCTACTTATCCAAGGCTTTAAAGTCACTTTCCATGTCATATTCTAATTCAGACTTTTTCGTCTTTTTTAATTGTTTTTTTCCCCTACATGTCCTTTTTCTTTGTCAATTTTTTTTTCCTTTTTATTGGTATTTTAAAGAAGCTTGTTCAGTGTGATCAGTCCCTGCTGTTGCTGCATTTTGATTGGGTTGTAACTGCGTTATGGTAATTTCATGGTGCTTTTTAGGGTGTGTAGACAGAATTTATTTGGTCATACCAGTCTCTGTGCTGGAGATTTTCTCAGTAATATGCACTGTCCACCTCAATGTCTTTTTTTTTTTGTTTGTGCTGATGATTGCTGAGGTTTCTTTTTTTCCTGAACTGCTTGGGTTATTCTGCCTTATATCTTCTTCAGTTCCCTTCACTGTTTCACACATACAAGATAAAAAAAATAAATAAATAAAAAATACTGTTTCAGTAGAAATATAAATTACATGATTGAAACATGTAATTTATTTTGATTTTGTAAATCTACTTTGCGATAATGTGAATTGTCAAAAGCTCTATACAAATAAAATTGAGTTGAATTGAAACAATTGATTTTAGGTTACACACCATTATTACACTTTTTTTTAAAAAAACATTACCAATAATAGACTGGATTATAGTATAATTGGTTTTACATGTGTATATCACATTAAGAAAAAAGCTATTGGAAATAATATATTTGTATATATACAAAATGTATTAAACTGGATATTAAAAAAGTGAATGCTTATAGTTAGTAGTAATAAGAGATTGGATTATAGTATAATTTAAGTTACATGTGTACATCACAATAAGAAAAAGCTATTGGAAATTGATGTTATATATTTACTTATATTTACTTATTTACAGTTGAATACAAAACGTATTTAACTAAACATTAAAAAAAGTGAATGGTTGTAGTTAGTAGCAATAATAGACTGGATTATAGTATAATTGGTTTTACATGTGTAAGTTCCATACCAAAATGATTTTTTTTTGTTTATTTACAATTTTGTTTATTTAATGATGTCATTCTTTGTATCAAATTTTATTTGTCTTTAAACATAATTTTACAATTAAAATGATTAGTAAAAAAAGAAAAATATATTTTTTTTAAAAATGACTCGTTATTTAACAAATTACCTGTGTTTTATTGGCACAATAATTGTCTAAATGTAATTATTTATTAAAAATTTTATATCAAAATAATCATCAATCAATGCACCAAACAAATAAATGAACAAATATTTAATAGTGTACCCTAACAGTACTGAATTTTTGTTTATCTATTTGTTTGGTACATCGATTCATGATTATTTTGATATAATTGCAGCATATGCGTTTGTGTGTGTGTAAGCTTAGTAGAATCAAAAACGTCTAAGTCATGTATTTCTTAAACGGTCCCTTAGTGACTCCATCGGTATAAAGCGCCGTAAGCAGCGTTTCTGAAAGATTTAGCTACAGCAGGGGTTACTGAGAAAAGATGTAAAAAAAAAAAATGTGTGTGTGTGTTCAATTTGTAATCGGTTTTTTGTCCAGTCCAGAGTAAGAAATATGCGGTTTGTCATTTTTGTGAGTTTATTTATTGATAAAGACAAGAGAGCATCTCGAATGTGTTCAGGTTCAGGGTTTTCAATTGAGATAAATGTAATTAAACATATGTAAAAAAAAAAAAAAAAAAACACATGTTTGTCTCACACTAAGGAGCAAATATTCCAAAACACGATATAAATGTGAAATGCCTATATACTGTACGGTACACGCCCATGGGGTTACTGTGTAACCGTTACATCACGCGCTGCAGATTTCCTACAGCTGTTTTATTTAACGGCATCGCAGCTTTTTTTTTACATTAAGTTGTGTATAATACAGAAATCACTCACCTTCAGTTAGCAGCCCTTGTTGGGTGATATGATTATTACCGTTTATGTCTGGTTTTAAAGATTCTGTTTGAAACTTTTCCAACAGCTCGACAAAATGGAGTGCAGGCTGAGCGGAAACACTTTCGCTTTGGGAGTGAGGATTGATTCGTTTCAGGGAACGAGTCGTTCGGGAAAGAGTCGACTCATTGAATGAATTCTTTTTGTGGACACTGGGAACTGACTCGAAAATCTAAACTAATCTATCCTTTTTGTTTCTGAAAAACTATAATCATTTTGTTTTCATTCTTTAATTAATTAAATCACATACAGTGCAGCATCCTATCAGTAATGTATTATTTCTATAGTGCACTTATAGAAATGAGATTGTGGTAAAGTTTAACTTTCTCAGTAGCTTTAGAACAGGAGTTTCAAAGTAGCATTTCTTTTTCTAGAAGGTATGTGAAAATTCAGAAAATGTGTTTGCTGTACAATAGATTAATTTTTATTTTGAAATAAAACAGCTTTCTAAATTTATTATTATTGATCCATTGTGTCCAGTGATATATTTCCACATTCTGTTTTATTTGGTGAGTTCAAATATTACATTTATTTATTTATTTTTTTTCAAAACAAGTTGTCAATATTTTGCACCAGAAAATACTCTAATGTTCACTTTGGCATCTGTTACTGAAACCATCTGTTTTACTCAAACAAAATAAAAACCTTCTAAATTGTTTGTTTATTTGATCTAAACCAAGTAAACAATTCTCTATAGTATATAGATAGTTGTCATGGGTCTAGCTAGTTGGTGCTGATGGTGTGGTTGCCGTGGGCATGAAGGGTAGGCATGAAGGCAGAGGGGTGTGCAAACAGTCTTTATTTAAACAAACTCAAAAACAGAAACAAACAAAGAAAACAAACTCAAACTAAAACTATGGCTCATGAAAAACACAGGAACAGGAAAGGATCGTAACACAGGGAACCAGGAGCTGACATAGGAACCAGAAGCTGACACAGGGAACTGATACAGAACTGGGGTTAAGGAAACTTGGAGCTGGAGCTAACTAAGTACACATGGGGGAACTAGAGACTGGAGAGAAAGGAGAGACAGGAGACTGGACTGGATTAGTGGTTAGTAGCTACATGGAATACGGGGGACACTGGGTGCTGACCTAACCGGGTTAGTATCTAAGGGATTAGTGGCTAACCGGGTTAGTACTGAACTAATAGGGGGGAACTGAACACAAGACAAGGCACACATGAGGCTATACCAAACTAGCAGCTAACCTACTAGCGACCAGAACCACTAGCCGTCAATCCCACTAGAGGCTAGCCTACTGAAGGCTAACCCTACTAGGGGCTAACCCTACTAGTCGTCAAGGCCTACTAGCGGCTAACCCTGCTAGCGGCTAAGCCCTCATGTGGCTACACATACAAAGGAATAAACCAGAAGATAGAACAGTACTTACACAGTACACAGGAGGAGACACAGCCTAGCTAAACATGAACAGAGCAGCTCCATGAATCCACAAGAACAAGGAACATACAGAAAAACAAACAATAGAGCCCTCTAGAAAAAACAAGGTAAAACAATATAACTAAAATATAAACTCAAAGAAACAATCAAAAAGGAATGCCCACATGACGGTAATACAAAACAACAAAACATACCAACAAATATCCACAAATAATGCTCGACCCAGTTTCCCAGAACAAACTGATATTTATAGAAGCTTTAATGAGCCACCTCAGTTCAGGTGAGCACTCATCACCTGACTGAGGTGGCTTCTGGGAAACTGAGTCATCCAACAAAAACTACAGAGACAGACATGAACAGTGACCTCTAGTGGAGGTTCCTAACAATAGTATAGTAACATCATTTTACCTGTTACTGAATTTTAATAACTCCATGCAAGAATTATTTTTAGTGGATTAGTTCTTATGTGAAAGGTATAGTGGTTGTATCTAGAACCATTAGCTTGTCCTGCAACTTTGCTAATATTGTAACTAGACATATACATTTTTACTCAATGTGCATAGTGCATTATTATTTTGGTTTTACCTTTAAGAAAGAAATATGAATTAATATTTAAGGTATATGGTGCTGCCTCTGGTGTAGCTGGTACACTTAGTGTGCAGTGATAAAGCCAACATAAAGACTGGAACATCAACAATATCAAACAATCCATTCTGTTTAGTCTAATATTAGATTGTCTAATTTATTTTAAAATATACTGCATGCCCTTGTCTGACAGCAGTAGTGTTTTAGGAATGCTTTTCATTCGCACTCAAAAAAAATTGCACTAAACTGTATATTATAAATGGCAGTGTAAGGAAGTGTAAAGAAGCAAGGATTACAGCAAGGTGAATGGAGCTGATGTAGGGCTTACATGGGGTTTCTTGTGAAAGTTTGGAGGGGCCAACCGCGTGTGTGGTTGAGACATTGTTTTTTTGAGGAATTTTGAGGAACTGTTGGGCATGGGGCACTTCTTTCACTTCATTCAAACACTTCCTCAGTCACAAGCTTGCTTGTGTATTTACACCCAGACTCTCGTCTCTCTCAGGCAGTTCTATACACTGTTTCCTTTCTTTCTTCTCGAACAATATTTTCCGTTTTTATTTGCCTTTTCGTTCAGGTGCTTTTTCTCTTTTCTACACTGTTTTCTTATTTCCTTCCAAATACTCCTTTACTTTTGTCAACTTGTCAGGCACTGCTTTCTCTTTTCAAATACTTATTTCATTTTGGCTGCCTCTACCTTCAGACACTTTTTCTTCTTTGGCATACGCTCTTCTACTCATTCATCCCTCACACCCATTTCGCTCACATTTGTCTCTCACTAACACACATGCTTTACACTAACACTCTGTTACGTTCCAGAACATATTTGGATGGTTGTTTTGGTTGTCTGTTGCCCTTTTTCTTTTTTTCAGGGTTCTTAATGGATCCATCCATCGTTGCTGCTTCTGGTTGGTTGCCTTAAGTTTCAGTA
>QMIH01004567.1:0-17042 GCA_003987875.1 Clarias batrachus
GTGTGTGTGTGTGTGTGTGTGTGTGTGTGTGTGTGCATGTGTGTGTGTTTGCGTGTGTGTGCCTGAGAAAGAGGGGCAAAGAGAAAGAGAGAGAGAGAGAGAGAGAGTGAGAGATAGAAAGAGAAACTTGAGAGGTGTGGTTTGGAGCTGAAACAAAGGCAAGGTATATGTAGAGATGTAGTGATGTTAAACAGCACGAGACTGTTTAACAATGATTGTGTTCACGACGTTGTGTGTGGGTTTCCTTGTCCTTACCAAAGGTGAGTCCCTAACTTCCTCAACATATGCTACCGTACTTTTACATTGAAATTAATATACAGGTTTTAAAACTAACACCAGAGCCTTTACAAGATAAAAGGTAGACTATCTAATATATTACAAGTTTAAAGATAGAATATCTAATATATTTAAATACAATCATTATGCATAATGACTAATAAGGTCATAGCTCTCCAATTATTAGATAGCTCTCCAAGACTATTGATTAGTTCATAATGAACTGCCAAATGTTTTCTTTAATAATTACTTAGTGCATTACTTACATTACATTGCTTGTCAGTTTGTGTTTTCTGCAAAGACGGCCTTCTACAAGGAACAGCCGAAATCTTCTGCACAAGAGAACCACAAGATCCACAAAATTTGCTTCTTCAAGCTACATGTTGCTAGATCAACCAAACCATTATCAGTCCTCATTCTCTCACACAGTTAAGCTCAAGATTCTCTAGTCTATTAAAAATCCATGGCAAAGTACAGTATGCCTAGGATTCGTTTCCTTCTTTTGCAATTCAGCCCCTCTTTCCCTCCCTCAGGCATCTTATCATGGATGACAATAAATCATCTTTCAATATAATTCCAGCAAGAATCCCAATTGTATTATTCCAGTGTTAGGATCTTGTGATCTCCCTGGACAACTCTATGGTTTTACCTTCAGTCACTTGATGCAAGCTTGGGATAACCATGGAAAAACAAATGTCCATTACCTCTCAAATTGCTAATCTGACATGAAGTTGCATGGCTTGGTTGAAACATTGGCAGTTTGTAAACTTCAACATCCCATTGCTATGTTCCCGCCATTGGAATCCCCTAGCCTCAAGCATCAAATTTAATATCAAATGCTTGTCTGCACAAAGACAAAAATGGACCAGCACCCGTATTCCTGAAAAAAAATTGTCATCTCCTGCAATTCATCACATTCTCTCCTGTCCCCTAGCACTTAATTGAATATTTTCTCTTTATTTCTATTGTTTCCAATATTGCATATTAATACAGAAGATATTGAGATTATGACAGAACACAAATATGGAATTCTGTAGTCGACAAAAATGTGTTAAATAACCCAGGAATTTTTTTCTTATATTTTCGATTCTTCAAAGTAGCCACCTTTAGCTTTGATGGCAGTTCTGCACTTTATCGGCATTCTCTCAGTCAGCCTCATGAGGCAGTCATCTGGAATGCTTTTCCAACAATCTTGTTTCCAGAGGTTATAAGTACTTGTTGGATGCTTTTCCTGTGGTCCAACTTATACCAAACCCTCTCAATTGGATTTAGATTGTGTGATAGTGGAGGTCAGGTCATCTGTTGCAGCATTTGATCAACCTCCTTCTTGGACATATACCTCTAAAATGATGTAGGGATGTGTTTGAGGTCACTGTCCGGTTGGAATACTAATGAAGGTCTGACTAAGAGCAAACCAAATGGGATGGCATGTCCCATGCAACATGCTATGATAGCTATGCTGGTTATGTGTGCCCTCAATTTTGACTAAATCAGCAACGATGTCACCAGCA
This sequence comes from Clarias batrachus, assembly GCA_003987875.1. Taxonomy (NCBI): domain Eukaryota; kingdom Metazoa; phylum Chordata; class Actinopteri; order Siluriformes; family Clariidae; genus Clarias; species Clarias batrachus. The sequence goes on from QMIH01004567.1 coordinate 1,788, forward strand.
AAGCAACCTCACACCATTATATCTCGTTTTTGCAGGCTACTCTGAGGTGCTGTAAATAGGGTGTTTCTGAGGCTGGTCATTGTAATAAACTTATCCTCTGCAGCATAGGTAGCTCTCGGTCTTCTTTACTGGCACAAGTCAGTTTCATCATAGCGTTTGATGGGTTTGGTAACTGCACTTGGGGATTTTGCACTTGGGGATTGCACTCAAGTTTGTGAGATTTTTTTAATTGACCTGACATGTCAATTGAAAAGGCACCATTGAAGGCAGCATGAATTGCATCATTCTGGAATATATGCATACTTAACATATCAGTACATTAATAGCCAGTGGATAGGTTTAGTTTAGAAATGCTGTAAGAAAAATTGCAGGCAAGTTGTCTTAACCTCAAACAGATATTCCACAGCTCAAGATTAAGTGGTTAAAGGTGATTAATAATAACAATAATAATAATAATAATGTTGCAATTTAACATTGGCATGGGTTGGGGAAAGTTACATGCAATGACAAGTTGCACACAGCATTCAGACACAACAACAGGAACCAGAGTCTTACCCCTTATAACTTGCTAACAATATCAGCAAAACAGAAGTGTAAAAAAAAGAAGAAGAATAAATAATCTAATTGATGTATTAATCCTTTTTTTTCCTATATTACAGAGTGCCACTCACAGTCTAATGGTAAGGTTTTCCTTACATATTTTGAAATATTTGAGTAACAATAATGCTTAAGCTGAGAGGCCTTAAAGCAGGGGTCTCAAACTCAGTTCCTGGAGGGCCGCAGCCCCACAGAGTTTTGTTCCAACCCTGCTCCAACATACATACTATGTAGTTTTCAAATAAGCCTTAATGACTTATTTAGTTGGATCAGGTGTTTTTAATTATGGTTGGAACAAAACTCTGTGGGGCTGCGGCCCTCCAGGAACGGAGTTTGAGACCCCTGCCTTAAAGGATGTACCTTGATGATATAGAAGGAGAAACAAGATACAGTCACTGATATAACTAAACAGTGTTTTTCTGTCGTTGTTAGTCTGTGGCATAGCGAACCTTAACACCAGGATAGTAGGAGGACAGAATGCTGTTCCTGGGTCTTGGCCTTGGCAAGTCAGTTTGCAAGTGTTTGGAAGACATTTCTGTGGTGGATCCCTCATCAATAATCAATGGGTCCTCTCGGCAGCTCACTGTTTCGAAAAGTGAGATACTGAATTTCAAAAATATGCAAACCCAGCTGTGACACCTTCTTTAATAATACTGAAGTGACAATGACAGGAGTGAATGCCTGATTTTTACAGGTACACATTCTCTCAAGTGACTGTAAAACTGGGACTGTATACTCTGGAAGGAAACAACAATAACAGTATATCAAGAACCCTCATTGCAGTCATCACACATCCAGCCTACAATTCAAAAACGCACAACAATGACCTCTCTCTACTGCAGCTGTCTTCTCCTGTACCGTTCAGTAATTATATCACTCCTGTCTGCCTGGCTGCATCAGGGAGCACTTTTAACAATGGCACCGTGACCTGGGTTACAGGCTGGGGAAACATCGGTGTTGAAGGTGAGAATTAAAATTGTTCCTATAGCTGTTCTTACAAGTTTACAATCAAGTAGTGAAGTTGAAAATGTAATAAAATGCACTTATAACTAACTTACAAAAAAAAATTGTAAAGCTGTCAAAGAGTCTTGGTTGGGCCATTAAGAAAGCAAGTAATTTAATTTTGTTTTACTTGTTGTCCTCAGTAAGCCTCCCATCTCCTGAGACACTACAAGAAGTTCAAGTCCCAATTATTGGAAACAGGAAGTGTAACTGTTTATATGGAGTTGGCTCTATCACCAACAATATGATGTGTGCTGGGTTATTGGAAGGGGGCAAAGACTCGTGTCAGGTGACAGATTACTTTTTGTATTGTTCCTCTTTCTATTTGAAGGTGTGTCTAATTAGAAGATTTAAATGTCTGCCTCCATTGCACAGGGTGACTCTGGAGGTCCGCTGGTCATTAAACAGGGGTTGCAGTGGATCCAGGCTGGCATTGTGAGCTTTGGTGAAGGATGTGCTCTTCCAAATTATCCTGGTGTGTATACAAGAGTTTCACAGTTTCAGAATTGGATCAATCAAACAATCAACACAAACCAGGCAGGCTTCATCACATATTCATCTGGTGGCACTGATGGTGATCTGCAGGTGGCTTGCACTGGCTTGCCACCTATTACCACAACTGCCCAACCAACGACTGCCACAACTATTATTACAACTACTCGCACAACTACTTCCACAACCACCTCCACGACTACTGGAGCATGTAAGCTTACCTGCATTTTCTCTTAACTGTTGGTAATGAAGTTACTCAAAGCATGCATCATAAGGAACCGTGATTTTAAAAAATATATATAATCATTTTCTCTTTAAACTGTCTCTTCAGCTGTGGTATGTGGAAGTGCCAAGCTCAATACTATTTCAGGAGAAGTAATCAGCTCCTTGGCATCAGCAGGTACATGGCCGTGGATGGCCAGCCTGCAGATTAACTCCACTCACATTTGTGGTGGAACACTGATAGCACAGCAGTTTGTCATGAGCTCAGCTGATTGCTTCTCTAGGTAAAAAAAAAAATACAACAAGAATAGCAGAGTAATGGTGAAACATTAAAACGTTAGTCAGACATTTAAATCACATTCTTACCTGTCTATGCAGCTCAGCCAAACCCTCTGACTGGACCGTGAAACTGGGTCGCCTCAATCACAACAGCTCTAACACCAACGAGGTCTCTGTTGCTGTGGCGGATATCACATTCAGCACAAGTGCCAGCAATAACATAGCTGTGGTAAAGTTGTCAACCACTCCTACACTTTCCAACTTCATTCAGCCCATTTGTGTGAACCTGGGAACTACCAACTTCAACAGTGGCACTAAGTGCTGGGCAGCTGGCTGGGGCTCAGGAGGTGGAGGTACAGATTTATTTGTGTGTTAAACAAAATAAGTGTCTAGTTCCATTAACAAACCAATTGATGAAATTGGTTAATGGCAATTAATTAATGTCAGCGCTTTATAGGCTCTTAGTGATCCTTTGTACCACATCCTTTTTCACCTGTATGGTATAGCCCAACAAACACTTCAGCAGTTCAACACGACTATAGTGGATTGTGGAACTGCGTCTTCATCAAGCATCTGCATAGCAGCCATACCATTAGAACAGGTCAATGAGTTTGTTTGTTTTTTAAATTGGTTTTTATTTTTACTTTTTAATTCCACAATTAGGCAATGCACAATAGGAAAACCTACCTGTGGACTTTTTTCTCTCTCCATCAGGGTGAAAGGGGAGGTCCTCTAATGTGTAAAATTGGTCAGTCATGGTTCCAGGCTGCTGTTTTAACCCTTGGCAACAAGAGCATCACTAAGTCTACCACCAGCTCAAACAGCTCTAGTGGCTCCAGTAAAGACTCACTAGATGTGTTACCTCGTGCCACAAATATACAGACCTTCACTATGATAGCCACCTTCTCGTCTTTCTTGATATCTACAGTGGGTGCCTTCCCTCTTGCTGCAACTTCCAGCAGCACATCTTTATCACCCTCAATTTTAGGCTGTGAAGCTTCGTCATCCCTTCCGGTTGTCTCAATTCTTTTACTGTCAATTCTTGCCCAACAAACCATTGGTTTTGAATTAACATATTAACATATCCACTATCAAAAGAATTACAATATAGTCCACTTAAACAATGATGAGCAATAAAGTACACCTAGAGAGCAGATAAAATCAGTACAGGTAATTGTTACTACTAAATGTCAACATAGAATAATAGAAAAGACATGGCTGATTAGGAAGGTTTTGTTTTTATAGTCATTTTTGGTTTATTTTGGTTTGTTCCATAAAACCTGTCAATGCTGTCCTACCAGTTCACCCACAGTTTAAGAAAACTCTCACTCAGTTTCAGGAGTGTACACATACACTCCTTCGTATGAGCGAAGGAAAGTGTGGTATTGTTAATCTTACAAAATCTGTCAGGTCTCTATAAATCTATGACCCCCAATATGTTTGGATTTTTTTTAAAGTCATTGTATTCAATTCATCTTCATTGAGTATTATAATATAAGATAAGATACCTTTATTCGTCTCACAGTAGGGAAATTTGAACGTTATAACAATATATTGGAAAACTATCAATACTGCCCAAGCTAGCTATACCGTATGCTTGTGTAAATGTAGAGTACTGTGCAAAATGAATATACAAATAAGCAAGCATGGCTTAATAATGGTTTTATAGAAAAATAATATAAAAAGCAGTCAACAGTAATTAGTGAACCAAAGCCAGTAATTGAAGTGACTACCCTTTGCATAAAAAACAGTGGTTAAAATTTTTATGATGTCGATTTGTTTTTCTCCAGCTTTTTGATTTGGCCCTCTTTTCAACATCCAGATCACACACAATTAATACCGTGATGAATACTGATAGATAGATAAATGATGTAAATTCCCAGGCTACAACAAAAGCATTTTGAACTTGCTGACAAGCCTGACAGACAGCTTATGATGTATGCATGTATGCGCGTAGAACAATCTTACTGGTTAAATCAAAAACTGAATTAGAGAGGACACAAAGCCCTCATTATTTCACCTTCTTAGCCTTTTCAACTGTGCTAAAAAAATTGCCCAATATATACACACATCTTATTAGATACAGTATTTGTCTCAATTATTCATATCAAACTGGCTTTTTATCTGAATGTACAATTAAGCTGAAAATGATCTATGGTCTTTTATCCTTGAAAATGTAATTTACAAAACTCACTGCCTTGAGTTTTGTGAATCTTCCACATGAGCTGCTTGTCATTGCTTTTCATAAACATTTCGATATGTCATATTACAGATATAAGTTATCGTATATAACATATAAGTTATTTTTATATGAAGTTGACTTATTGCGGCATCTCTCTCAGCTGCTCATTTTCTCTTTCTATTCTTTTAGATAGATTAATATTTTGGTATTATGGTAAAATTATTGAGAAACGTATGCTTTTTACTGTTATGCTGACGACACACAACTGTGTATTTTAGCCTTCAGACATCCACTTAATAAAGTTAAGGAATGTCTAAAGGACATTAGAGATGCTTATCAATGGCTTCTAGTTAATTGTGACACTGGCACTGAGTCCGCATGTAGATAAAATTAAGCTTTATTTTCCAAACACCATATCCACAAGAGTAGAAAAAAAAAACATTTTAATACCTTTGTACAACAAAAGATGTACAAAACTTTCTTCCAACATTAAGAATCTCAAAAAAAACCTGGAAATCATAGAATAACAAACATCAAAATTGAAAAAATAAATAAATAAATTGACTACATTAAAATGTAAATACTTACTGCCACAACCAAAAATATATTTACCAAATTTACCACAGTTCACAAAACAATCACCACCTACTGTATATACATCAGGGAACCACTTTGAAATGAATAATGTTCACAAAAAAACTTTTTATTTTACCTCAAAAAACAATTTATAAGGCTGTAACAATGGCTCAAAGGATAGATATAAGTTTAGTTTTCATTAGATGCTTTTTAGTTCCTTTTTAAGAGTAAAACATCTTTTAGTCTTACATATTGTAAGACTAAAATACTTTAATAATTACATATATTTTATATTTGTAATAATTTCATAATAACATATATTTAATAATTACATAATAATTACATATTGTAATTTTTTTTAAATGAAAACATCAAAGCACTTTTGTAACTTGTTCTGGATAATAAGTGTCTGCCATGTATAGTAAGCTAAATTTTTACTTCCTTGTTTGACATGTTATGTTTTTTTTTTTGTTTTTTTTTTGTGGGTTTTTTTTGTGGCTAATGATTGAACAGATACAGGCGGTAAGAATGAAGAACAACTTGTTTTAGTCGACTTTTAGTCTGACATCATGAGACGTAATGTCTGCTGGCATGATAAAATAAATATTTTTTATATCTTCATCAGCTATGATTATCATACAGTTGTTGATTAAAAACAATGTTCATGGGCTGATCCCAGGTGCAAGGAGGTACATATATATACAGATGTCATACTGTTTCAGAGCAACAGTATTTGACCATGATGATGTTCAGGACATTGTGTGTGGTGCTCCTAGTCTTCACCAAAGGTAAGTTTTACATTTGCTGGGCAAATTTCCTCGAATTCCTCAATACACAACCTCAACTTCCTCTGTACACAACCTGTTTTCTGAGACAAGAACCCAGGCCAAGGATAAGGAGTTTTTTTTTTTGTTATTTACTAACAAAACTTTTTAGTGTAATAGTATTCTTCAACCCTAACTTATAAATATAATCCAAAATCTATCACAATTATTAGTTAAATGTGAAATGTTATGTTGGGACTTTAATGTGAGCTATGTGTGCACAACCCACATTAAAGTATGAGGCAATTATAAGCCCTGAACTGTACAAGACAATTTATAAATTAATTACTGTATAATTATTTAATTAATTATTTTATAATTACTTCAAAACAGTTTCCTTAGTAGCACTTAATAAGATTAATTACCCACTATTTATTAGATGCTAATGGCACTCATTCAGGTATTAATAATGTGCTGCTTGTTCACTCCTGTGAAGTCCCTGTATATTTGCCTCTGATTGTGAAATACTACTCTACCAAATATAGAAATAAATGGAGAATATTTCTCTGGATATTGCACAGGATGTGAAAATAGGAATAAATGTGTATGTTACTATTCAAAAAATAAGGCAAGTATCATTATAATAAGCCTTCAATGATTAAGACCAGACCAATTTTTTTAAATCACATGATCATATGATCATAAAACCCTATGTTTATATTAAATATTACAGGAGACCAGATAGACTTAGCGCATAAGTATGAGTAGCTGTGATCAAATCGTGCCCCGACATGTTTAAGAATTATTATGTCTTTGCTATTGCATATCAGTTCTCTCCCATTTACAGTACTTATTTACTTCACTTATATGTTAATAAAATTATTATTCAGACAATTTTTCTACCTATAATACACACAGACAACTTCACTTGAAATAGATATTCATAGAAGTGTTTCGCAGAACATATAATTGTAGGGCAACAAACCAGGTTAACAAAGACAACAGTAAAAAAAAAAAGAGGTCTCTCTGCTAATAAAGCAAAGCAGACACGCGCTGAATCAGATCAATTTTTAGTCATCGGCTGTATGTCAAAATGTTACAATATCACAATATGAAATGTGGCCTCATGCGACCATGCAAATATTTTAAAAATGGCAACACTTTCATGCAAGGTGCACAAATAAACAATATATGAATATTTAATATATGAATACATTGACGGCCAACAGATAGGTGTAGATTTTTATTTTTTTTTAGTGATCATAATTTTTTTATTATTATTATTAAATATTAAAACAAAGTCTCAAATTGGCATAATAACCTCAAACTTTAGTTTGGCTATATGCTGGATGCCCTTTCTGCCACAACCCTCCCATTTTTTCTAACCAGGATTGGAACTGGAACTGTATACAGTGACTGGGTAGTATGGGATGATAACCTAGAGCCTAAGTTGCCTGAGCCACCACACGTGAGTTAAAGTCAACATCCATAATGCCGATACTGTGGGTACTGGTGATAAACTAATAAATTTTTTAAAATCCAAAACAATTAATATCCGATATGAATATGAATTCAATATAAATAAGTTTTTTAAAAAAGAAGAAGAAGAAGAAGAAGAAGAAGAAGAAGAAAGAAAGATTAAGAAATAAAGGCAACTGCAAATGAAGTGGCTTACACAAGTTATCTAATGGGAAACTTGAGCCAAATTACAGAAAACACAACACCAAGAATATAAATACATAAATAAACTGTCATAAGATTACACAGACTGGTATGATGGTCATGTGCTTACATACTTAACCAGGGCGCTGCCTGTTGTAATCCTGTACGCACTGTACAAACATGGTTTTTTATTTCTATCTGGCAGACAAAGAACATTTCTAGCTTTTTTTCACATTTAGTTATCTTGTGCGTACAAGTAGCCTAGAAACAAACAAAGGAATGCAGGTCAACATTCTTCAAACTAGAAAGTGACCTGTTGTACGCAATGAAATGTCTGTGAACAGTAGCGCTGAGTCTGGCCTCTGACATGTATGCGGTAGGGTAATGGGAGTTTTGTAGTAGTGGTGTTTTAGTAACATGCTCGTGATTTCTTGCACTGGAATAATTTTGTCAACTGTAGTCAACATGTCGCTCACGCAGAAAAATGTAAGTTAGTTTTTGCAGTCCCTAAATTAACCTATTTTTAAAGATAGTTTTACATTTAATACAATAATTAGGCTAATTTACCTTGCCAGTACTAAGCACACCCAGGCTGCTTTTGACATGGTATTAAACCCTAACATTACTGCTAGGTGACTAGGTAAAAATCCATGGATTTCGCTTACGGCACTGACATTGTGACATTGACACAGTAAAACTGTTCTTATTATTTGTCAAGGAATTACCATGGAAGTATTATAATTAGCCCTGGTGATACAACACAAACCAGAATAAAAGAAGATAAAAGATAAGCTGCTAATGATATCCGCAAAACATCAGTGGAACAAGCATTAAAAATGCTTGTCTAAGTATTAATGTCTTACTAAAACTTTTTCCATTGTTTCAGGATGCCTCTCACAGCTGGATGGTAAGTTTTTCTTTACATTATTTGAAATATTTTCATATTTATTTATTTAGAAATACATACATGGCAACATTGCTAACAAGAAAATTCAACAGGAAAAAAAACAGAATTAACCACAAAGTGTAGCATACTTCGCTCTAATTGTTCCATGTGGTTTTTGCCAGTAAGTGCTTCAACCACCTAATGATTTCTTCGGGTTTGACTCTGGTTAAATTGAGGTGTTTAGCATAGAACTGAGAGTTTCTCCTTTCACAAATATGTCAAGCGCTTTAGAAAATTCTATCCTATAACCCCATATGCAACTTTATTTCTATATCCCACACTACCACTGAAATAAATTTGGCACTCAAGTCATTCTATTGCTTATTGCTGTCTGCCATGGATTCTATGGTATAGTGTCTAGCTAGCAAAATATAGTGGCAAACTACAGTACATACTGTAGATAGCAAGTCAGAGTGCATTAAGCATGAATGGAGACATGGTTAGAAAAGCTGGACCTAATGATTGATGTGAGTTTAACTTTATTTTTCTACTTATCAGTCTGTGGCAAAGCTAAACTTAACACCAAGATAGTAGGAGGAGAGGATGCTGTCCCTGGGGCTTGGCCTTGGCAAGTCAGTCTGCAAGTGAATGGAGGACATTTCTGTGGTGGATCCCTCATCAATAATGGCTGGGTCCTCTCAGCAGCTCACTGCTTTGGAAGGTGCGATATAGAATAAACAACTGTACAAACAGCTTATAGAGATTTGAAACATAATTTATTAATGACGAAGTGATGACAGGAACGGTTATCTGTTTTTTTGTTGTTGCTTTTATTCAGGATCAAGTACACTCAGGTGACAGTAAAACTGGGGCTGCATACTCTGGACGGAAGCAATCCTAACAGTGTGTCAAGATCGCTCACGAACGCTTTCATACATCCTTCCTACAGTTCTAAAACGCAGGACAATGACCTCTCTCTACTGCCGCTTTCTTCTGCTGTATCGTTCAATAATTATATCACTCCTGTCTGCCTGGCTGCAACAGGGAGCACTTTTTATAATGGGACCCTGACATGGGTTACTGGCTGGGGAAACATCAGATATGGAGGTGAGAATTGAAATTGTTGCTCTTCTTACCACTTTACAGTCATATACTGTAACATAGTTGAAAATGTAGGGAAATGCTTAGCTCACCCAGATCATTTTAAGTTTTAATTCCTAAAATTCTTAAGGTTTCAAGAGAATAAACGGCACAGAAAATAAAGTGAAAATTCTGCAGGTGAATTAAACACACTACAGATATTCACATGAATATCACAATATGACAAATGCCACATGAATATGAGTGTGCAGGTTCTAAAAAATTTGAACCACGGAAAAAAAAGCATTTATCATAATGACGCTCTTCAGCTGTCCATTTCTACACATTGTCCTTGTGCTCATTGTCCTTGTGTTCATTGTTTTTGTAATTATTGTTTTTTTATTATTAATAACTGCATTAGTTGGTCTACTTGTTGAATGTTATCAAGGTACGTTCCAACAATCTGCATTGTAATTGGTCAGAGGCATTCCTGTTGCTGGGTAAAAAGTTGGTAAAATCAAGTTTGACCCAAAAAAATAAATAAATTGCACTTTTCACGTAACAAAATTTCATCACTTATGTCAAATGTCCTACTGGAGGTGATTGGTTTGAAAAATATTATTTACGTGAGAGATAATCTCATCTGTTGTTTATAAATCCCTTTAGAGAGTCTTGGGCCATTAATAGTTTTAATGATGTTTTACTTGTGTTTCCTCAGTAAATCTACCATCTCCTGGGACACTACAAGAAGTTCAGGTTCCAATTATTGGAAACAGGAAGTGTAACTGTTTATATGGAGTTGGATTGATCACCCAAAATATGGAGTGTGCTGGGTTTTTGCAAGGGGGCAAGGACTCTTGCCAGGTATTGTCATCGTCATCATTAATATTTTGTCCTGTAACGTTTTCTACTTAAAAATTTGTACAATTCGAGGACGTACATTTCTGCCTCCACTGCACAGGGTGACTCTGGGGGTCCACTGGTCATCAAACAGGACTCTCAGTGGATCCAGACTGGCATTGTGAGTTTTGGTAAAGAATGCGCTCTTGCAAATTTTCCTGGTGTGTATACAAGGGTTTCTGAATACCATGATTGGATCAGTACGATAATCACCACAAACCAGCCTGGCTTCATCAAATATACATCCAATGGCACTGATAATGATCTGCAGGTAACCTGCAAAAACTTGCCGACTGTTCCCCCAACTACTGAACCACGTAAGCTCATCTGCATTTTATCTTAAGTATTCCTGATGAATTTGCCAATTTGCCACAAGCACATTTCTTTCTCTTCAGCTGTGGTATGTGGACGTGCCCAGCTCAATACTATTTCTGGAGGAGCAGACAGCCCCTTAGCATCAGCAGGTACATGGCCATGGATGGCCAGCCTACAGCTTAATGGCACTCATATTTGTGGTGGAACACTGATAGCACAGCAATTTGTCATGAGCTCAGCTGATTGCTTCTCTAGGTAAGCAAAATACATACAGAATAGCAGATGGGCTGTCAAACATTAAACTTTAGAAGAATATTAAAACAACTAGTTTTTTTGGTTGTTTTTTGTTCAGCTCAACCAATCCCTCTGACTGGACCGTGAAACTGGGTCGGCTCAATCAGAACGGCTCCAATCCCAATGAGGTCTCTGTCACTGTGGCTAATATCACATTCAGCACAAATGGAACCAATAACATAGCAGTGCTGAAGTTGTCTACCACCCCTACTCTTTCCGACTTCATCCAGCCCATATGTGTGAACCTGGGAAGTACCAACTTCAGCATTGGTACTCAGTGCTGGGCAGCTGGCTGGGGCTCAGGAGGAGGAGGTACAGGTTTATTTGTGTGTTAAGCAAAATAAATGTCCCATTTCAATATATAAAATATATATATATATATATATCAGCACTTTACAAGCTCTTACTAATCCTTTCCAACTCACCTTTATTATGTTTCTGCTATAGCCCAACAAACACTTCAGCAGTTCAACACTTCTATAGTGGACTGTAGAAATTTGTCTTCATCAAACAGTATCTGCATTGAAGCTATACCATTAGAACAGGTCTCTGATTTTTGTTTATTTGTTTCACTTGTTTCTTGTTATTTTCATCCAAACTAGGAAACTGACATGTGGTAATTTTTTCTCTTCATCAGACTGTAAGAGGAGGTCCTTTAATGTGTAAGATCGGGAAGACATGGATCCAGGCTGCCATTTTAACCATCGCTAACAACATTGTGAACAGCACCAATAATTCCACCAACAACTCAGACAGCACCACTAATTCCAGCAACAGCTCAAACACCACTAGTGATTCCACCAACAGCTCAAACAGCACTAGTGGCTCCACTAAATTCTTGTTCAATATTTACCTTCGTGAGACGAATGTACAGGTCTTTACTTCAATATCCAGTTTCTCAGTTTTCTTGCAGGCTACAGTTGGTACCTTCCCTCCTGCTACAACATCTAGCGACTCATCTTCATCCTCATCATCTTCATCATCTTCAGACAGTGAAGCTTTGTCATCCCACTCAGTTGTTTCAGTCTTTCTACTATCCGTTCTTGCCCTCCTCCAAACTTTTGGTTTAGAATAAATACCCCTAATAAGCCTTGATATTATTATTATTTCTAAAAAGACACTATATATACAGTATATCTTTATTGATTCATATTTTGTTCAGTTTAATATTTTCTTCTTTTTTTGCATTTTATCTGCATGGTTTGATCCTATGAATTCAGTGCAGATTAGGCTTGCTATCCAGTAATGTAATGTATACGTTTACCGCCAGCTATTATGCCAATATCCTGTTCTTCATAATTGTCTAAGAAAAGAGAACAAGACTAGTCTGTTATAGACATACAGTACTCATGTACAGGTATGTTACAGTATGCTGTAAATATTGCACAGAATTGTACTTGAAACAACTGAGCAGTTAAATCAGTGCATTGGATTTGTGTGGTGCAAATGTAGCAGAGAATATTTTATTTTACATTTACTGCACTTTACTGGAAAACTACAGTAAAACACTGGTAGAAATGAGGTAAACAAATTGTGGTGATTCTGTTGTAAATTATTTACTGTTCAATTTTGTAATTATTTAAAGTGATGCAAACAAAGGAAATTAAATGTCAGTACATGATCTGTTGTGTGATGCGAACAGATACATATACCACAGAATTAAAAATGACCTAAGGTTAAAGCTTTTCAAATCACGGTTGTTTATCGGTAATCCCTCCTAAATTACCTACAGTTGGTCAAATTCTGTGATCCTTTTTTTTATTTAACTTAAAACTATTTCTAGTTTTAATAGTGTAATTATAACTTGTACAGGCTGAGTACATGTTGAATGTAACTATTAAACTGTACACCTTTGTCATTCAGGATTTTGCTACAGACTTGCTTAACAGTACTGCTTTAGTGTAAAAAATTTTTTTTAAATAATACATGAAAGCTATTGGAGAAAAACGTTTTAGTGTAATGCATGTAATTAAAACATGTTTTAACGTTTTAGATTTTACACAACACAAAATCAGTGCAAAAATATTTTTTAAGTGGAAAGTATAGAAATTTAATAGAAGGATTAACATGTCCTTCAGGCACTGTTTATTTTAAGGTTGTCATCATTGAGTCGTCATTTAATTGCACTACTTACAGTATAACTCATTTGTTTTTGGTTTTTTTTTACCTCTTTCTCCTTTGTTCACCTGAGAGTCAGTATGTGTCACCATGAATCACATTTGTGCCTTTAAAACCATACATACGTACGAAGACACCCTAATGGAATAGTTGTGCTTCTTTATAAATCACTCTGTGTTTAAATAGCATGGCTTAAATCCAAGTACAATACTCGCGATGACAATAAAATTAACTTTTTAAAAAGCATGGCAACTAAATAATTATAATGATTGACAGACACATGTCATCTGATAATTGTCAAGTGAGAGAACAGAATGAGTTCATGAATAGGTGTAAATGACAAAATTCTAAATAATAAATGTATGATAATATATTATTATTATTATTATAGCAATATCTTATTATTTTATTAAAAACAATTTTAAATTCACTTTTGTGTATTTTAAGATTGTTTGAGTCATCATTTACTGGCACTACTTATCACTCATTTTTCTTCTTTGTTCACCTGAGAGCCAGCACGTGACTCTGTACATCACGTTTGTGATTTTTAAAACGTACTGTACATACGAAGACGCCTTAATGGAACAGTTGTGTGTCTTTACAAATCACGTTGTGTTAAAATAGCACCGCTTAAATCCTAGGACAATTCTTAGGTAAATGTTTCAGTTTACTTACAGTACAAATTGCACAGTGACCTGCTGTAGCTGTTTTTCGTTCAGCTGTGTCCATCATATAGATCACTGCAGCAGACCATCTGACCCACATTCAACCTGGTCCTGGTTTTATATTTTTATCTGAGTTTGGAATCTGCGCTAAGGATGCCCTACACACAGTGGCTCAGTTTGGGCATTGACTGAGAATCAAACCCAGCCTTCTGCATGGCAGGAGAGAAGTCTACAACTGAGCCATTAATGCCTTACATAAATTATTGTTTTGTAAAAATAATTTATTTTAATTAAATGGTTAGATGGAATGGGCACATTCAAGGCTAACCAATAAAACTATCAAGAATAATACAAGCTAGATTTCTTAGAACCTTTGATATATCCTAAGGTTCATTCCAGCAGAGCAAAACTTAAACTCTTCATTCTCATAACTACACATTTTTTCCTATTAGTTTCAATGTACTTGCTTAATACTTATTAGCAATTGCTTTACTACAATCAATATTTAGTATTTAGTCAAACATACTATAAGTCAGCAGCACTTGATCCATCCAGTCATGCAAATCATACAGAGAATTAACAATTACACACTCGGAAGACAGCATTATCCGCTCCTTCCGCTTGCATGAGTTCACACATGCCCATGATTGGCTATAGAGGAGTGATTGATGTGAGAGCATTAAATGCCACCCCACCATACCATTCCACCCCGCTGAGAGAGCTCAGCCAATCAGCTCCATCCAGGCCCCTCAGGTGCAGGAAGCTACAGCATCACCCAGGAATCAAACTCACAATCTTTTATTTTTTAACATAAGCAAGCGTACTTGATTTCATTTTCCTAGGACATGTAGTTACTCAGATATTCATATTTCAAATTATCTAAAAAAATTCATTCATAAAGGCTTTACCGGTGTTAGGGTTGTGGACCCTAACATGAAAGCACTTTGCATATGGCATTCACATTTTACTGTACAAACTCATTCTATCTAAATATGAATTCAACTTTACCAATCCACCTATCAGCATGTTTTTAAAACTATACAGAAATGACTGATTGTTTTTATGATTGTTTCTGTGACCAAGAAAATAGTAATGATATTATTATTAGGGCCCGAGCACCGATGGTGCGAAGCCCTATTGTAACCGAAGGAATTATTATTATTAGGGCCCGAGCACCGATGGTGCGAAGCCCTATTGTAACCGAAGGAATTATTATTATTA
>QMIH01004570.1:5000-16962 GCA_003987875.1 Clarias batrachus
CAACATTCATTTCATTCCTTTCATTTCCTCATCTCCACACACACACGCACACACACACACACACACACACACACACACACACACACACTTTAGTTTTTTTTGTCTGAAAGCACAAGGCAGTGATGCAAAACTGTTTGGATGTTTCTGCACCAGGGCCTGGGGGAAATGTCAGGAAGAAAAAACAGATAAAGTGTATATTTTGTGAGAGTGTGTGTATGTGTGTGTGTTACTGAGATACATACCTGTCAAGCCGTGGCTGTAATCATTAGAGTCAGCTCATCACCTTCCTGTTCCTCCTGCACAATGTGAAGCTGATCGTTAATCTGACCCTCATACACACTGCTAATAGGAGACATTCCTGTGTCCACACACCCACACACACACCCACACACACACACACACGCACACACACGCGCGCACACAGACAAAAGAGATATATTAAAATATAAATAGACAGATGAGTAGATGTAGGTGTAAGAGATGAATGAAGATTATGAGAATTGTGTGTGTGTGTGTGTGTGTGTGTGTGTGTGTGTGTGTGTGTGCATTACTGAAATCCATCAAGGCTCAGAATGAATCAGACAGAGTTTGAGAAGTTTGTGATGAGTAATTAAAGGACAGCGTTAGACAGAGTGTTGCTGACTGAGAGTCACTGCAGCTCAGATGTTCAGGTTTAAAGACACAAAGACAAAGGACAGTGGACATGTCTCTGGCAACATAAACATACCGTACTGAGTGTGTGTTAGCTCAGAGTAGCCTGTCCGTCAGTGTAAAAGACCCTCTCTCTCTCTCTCTCTCTCTCTCTCTCTCTCTCTGATTTGTCGCTGTCTGAATCCATCTCTATTTCAAACACCTGCTGCAGGATCGAGTGTTTCAGGCGAAGGACCGAAACAACATTCGTGCAAAATTAATTTAACAGAAAGACGGATTACTGGTTTAGGTGTTTACAATGAAAACATGGTTCTGATATGAAAAGCTTTTTGAGAGTTACTGGAGTAAATATTTGAAACTCTCTAGCTTTGCTTCTCCGTCTTGGGTTCTGTCAGTCTTTCTAAACACACACACACACACACACACACACACACACACACACACACACACACACACACACACACACACACACACACACACACACGCAAACACTCTGTCCGTCTCATTGGGATGCACCTCGCCGTGTTTCTGAGCCCCGGCCCTAATTAAAGCTCCTTTTTTGGCCTCAGTATGTGGAACATCAAACCAGTTCACATCTCCTGGGGCCTGAAAAACAAGAAGAGAGAGAAAGAGGGGGGGGGGACGGGGGGGACCTCCAGTGGAGAGGAGACATAAAAACCCAGCGATCTAAGACACAGTCTCAAAATGTATCTAATTATTCATGGTATTTACTTAATTTATTTATGTACATCATTTTTTGCCGCTGCAGCTGTTCCCCCGAGAGCCGCGTCTGTACGTTCAGCACCACGTCTCTGTCCAGTTTCTGTACTGAGGAAAGCAGAATTTCAGGAACATTTTCATTCTCTTAACGAACAGATAATTCCATTGGACTGTCTCTGCATGCAGACTGAGCGAGGTCTGTGAGATGGAATCAGGGCCGGAAATGACCTTGTTCCATCTGGTGATTAATGACGTGTGTCATGTCTGAAAGTCCTCCTGAGCTCTGGATCATGGTGGGAAACAGGTGGCACAGAAAGATGAATGAGCCCCATTTAGCAAACACCTTGTGTGACTTACCTGCCAAACACTTCTGGATATAATTAGGGCAAATGAAAGTTAAAGATGAGATACCATAGCCTTGGTTTAAGGGGGAAAATATAAGATTATAACCACAGACATGTTCCTAACAAGACGGAGTGAGGAGCAGGTATCTGCAAAGTGACTAGCGCTGTGTAGTAAAGTGCTACTCCGTATTTATGAGATGTGTTATTCTGCTGCTTTACTCTCAGCACAAGGCAATTTTCTTTTTTATAAATAAATAAGCAGCTGTGATATTTAAAAAATTCAAGCTGTTGTCTGGACGTGTGTGTGACTAATGCTGCCTTTCTACTTTGCACTATTTACACCTCTTTTCTTTTCTTTTCTTTTCTCTCCACAGGTTCTTTTGAGAAGCTCACCCCAAGCCAGAATCTGAATATCCCATGAGGAGACGATGTGGCAGCCTAATGAGAGTCAGTACTGCAAACCTACTGCAAATCAGATCATATGGCGGATGAGTTAATGCCCATGGCATGCCCACGGCAGTGACTGTACAGAACCAGTGCCTACTTCTTCCTGCTTGCTTTAAGGACTAGTGACTAGTATCTACTTCGTTTTTCCACAATTTCTCCTCGTCATGAAGACCATGTCATATTCTCCCAGCATTGCACGCCTGCTCTTTTCTTTCCTTCTTCTATTGTTCTCCGCACCAGACCTTGTCCGTGGTGACTGCTGGCTTATTGAGGGCGATAAGGGCTACGTATGGCTGGCCATCTGCAGTCAGAACCAGCCGCCGTATGAGACTATCCCGCAGCACATCAACAACACCGTGCATGATCTTCGGCTCAATGAGAACAAGCTCAAGGCCGTATTCTTCTCCTCGCTGAGTCGCTTCACAAATCTGACAGACCTCAACCTGACCAAGAACGAGATCTCCTACATTGAAGACGGGGCCTTCGCTGGCCAGGCTAACCTCCAGGTGCTGCAGCTGGGCTACAACAAACTCACCAACCTGACGGAGGGCATGCTGCGAGGCCTGGGACGCATACAGTGCCTCTTTCTGCAGCACAATCTCATCGAGGTCATTGCCACGAATGCCTTCTGGGAATGCCCAAGCCTCAGCAGCCTGGACCTGTCCTCTAACAAGCTGGCTCGATTAGACTCATCCACATTCAGAGTGCTGGGAAGGCTGATGGTGTGTGAACTGGCAGGGAACCCTTTTCACTGTGGCTGTGATCTCTACAGCTTCCTTGTTTGGCTGGAAGCTTTTAACAATGTCACACACACGTATGATCGACTCCAGTGCGAGACCCCACCGGAGCTTTTCGGCTACCCATTGCTAAGTCCCGTCGGAGGCCCTAGCCGGAGCGCTCTCAACATCCTCGCCTCCAGGTGCAGAGACGGAGTGTTCATTCCAGGGATGACTTCATTGCCACCAGATTTGGATTCCTCAGGCTTGGGGCCTGATATGTTCGATCGTATAGGACCATACCATCAGCCCACAACCTCATCCAACTCCGAGAACACATTTAGCCCCAGCATCACACTTCAGCATGTGTCTCTTTCTTCAGCGTCCCTGCTCGTGCAGATACCACGGCCCTACAGCAAGATGTATATCTTGGTCCAGTACAATCAGAGCTTTGTTTCTGATGTGATGAATCTGAAAAAGAAAAAGGAGTTGATAACGCTAAACAAGCTTATACCAAACACCAACTACACTTTTTGTGTTGCCTCCATACGCAACTCACAGCGTTTTAACCACACATGTCTTCTCTTTTCTACTCGGACTTCCACCACAAATAACTTGCTGCCCACTCCTTCCACTACCACACATTACATTATGACAATCGTGGGCTGCTTGTTTGGGATGCTGATTGTTCTTGGCCTGGTGTATTACTGTTTAAGGAGGCGTCGAAGGCAGGAAGAGAAAGAAAAATCAATTTGTGTGAAAAAGACCATCCTAGAGATGCGCTATGGACCTGAGGTTGCAGCTGCAGCTGCCAATGATCCAACAGCAGTGCAGAAACTCCATGAGCAGGCCCACCACCAGCATCACCATGGCAAGCTTCCCATGTCCTCCTCCAGCTCAGGCATGCTGGGCCATGGCCCAGGTAATACCAGTTCCTCACGTCTTTCCACCATCCCTCAAGTAGAGAAGCTGGCCACAGCCTTCTCTGAAGCAATGGCAACCAAGGGCAACTACATGGACATTAGGACTTCAGGAGTAGGAGATGAGAGAGGGAGAGATGGAATAAGGCATACTATTAGACCAGAAGATCTAATGGAGGAAGATGGAAGTGACCTGGGTGATGACTCAGACGAGGATGATGGTCGAGGGTCAGCATCAGAGATCTCTACTATCGCAATGGAAGTTGACAAGGTTAACCAGATCATTAATAACTGCATTGATGCACTGAAACTTGACTCGGTAGCAGCTGCAGTGTCCACTGCTGCCACATTGAGCGTAAATCCCACCTCACCACCACCTAGTAGCACGTCCTCCATGTCCAGGGGGCTAATCCCACTGTCTCCTGGTATCAGTGAGGGCTGTAAGGTCATGCCCTCCCCAAAAATCCCTCCCCCACCACCTCTGCCTCTAACAGCATCCCTTTCTGAGAGGCCAGGGATTACAGGAGCAGGTTTCATTTCGCCTCCGTATCGCCCTCCTCCACCAGCCACAGCAGTGAGACCTATTCAACGACAGATGAGTGCTGATGCAGCTGTCATCGTCAGCTCTTCTAAGAAGCATTGTGGCTCTGGCGGAAAACCTCGAGTGTACAGCCTGGATGTGCCAGAACCACGGAGTCCTGATCCCTGCCAGTATTCTGAGAAGGGTAGCCCAGTCAGGTGTGGGGAACCTTTGGATAGGCTACCCTTAGTTAGTGGTGGTGTAGGATGTAACATGGATGGAGTCACTGTGGATGGCGTGAGCCTTCAGCAGCACCTAGAGGTACATCCAGACTTCCACTGTGCAGAGCATCGTCACTCTGTCCCTGCTCTTTACTATGAGGGCTCCCATGACTCCCCTGCACAAAGAGCCTCTTTCCTCAAACCCTTATCACGTGCAAAGAGAGACGCTGCTTCTTATTCTCAGCTCTCACCTCACCAACACAACTACTCTGGTTACTCTTCAAGTCCCGAGTACTCCTCTGAGAACACTCTGAGAATCTGGGAGCGCTTCCGTCCCTATAGAAAGGGTCCACGTGAGGAGTCTTGTTACATTACAGCTGGAAATGCACTGCGCAAGAAGGTCCAGTTTGCCAAGGGGGAGGACCTACATGACATCCTGGACTACTGGAAGGGTGTGTCTGCGCAGCAAAAGCTGTGAGCCGTGGAGCAGTGGGGATCAGGGCCTTCTACAGTGCCTGAATCATTTCAAGATCCTCTGTGGAGATGTAGCCAGAAGGTTGGCTAGTGTGAACAAAGCAAGGTTCAGTTTATCAGGGTCTGAGGACAAGTTGTACAGGATGAGTCATCTGAGAGCCAAAGGGAGGGAGAGAGTGAGAATCACAATACAGCCCACGTCTGTGGTAGCGTTCGTTTAAACCTAATTTTAGACTCGTGAGGCCAACTTGTATTTGATGAAGTTGTTCCATAGGCCAATTCATTTGTAATAAAATAATTGTTGTTGCATTCATCTGTGGATCCATCGTTTATACCGAAGCCTCTGAATTCTGAGTTCTCGTTCAGCTTCAGGAAGCCTATGCATGTGTTCAGTCTCCCACATTCACCAGCACTGCATTCGTTTCTGAATTAGCCGTGTGTGTGTGTGTGTGTGTGTGTGTGTGTGTGTGTGTGTGTGTGTGTAAGTTCAGAGGCTGTGCTGATTTTCTATAAAGCTGCCAAAACCAGACTTTTCATCTTTTTTCCAGAGCTACCAGATTTCCATTTCAATAGGGAAAGATAAGAAAGGAGGAGTACAAAACATGAAAAATAAACCAGTAGGAACACCCGAGAGATCTTCAGCAGTGTCAGGATCTCTTGCCAGCCACATTAACAGGATGATATTTAAATAAAAGAAATGTCAGGCACATTCATGCCATGAGCGCTGCAGAACCTCTGTACAAACAATCCAAGGTCTTATTAAATATACAACAAAAAATAAAAACTTAATATTTGTTCTGTTATTATAAATGACAGCCTTAGTTCCCTAACTCCACCCCCAGCCCCCTATTTAATTATTTAATTAATGTCCAGTTTGAAAAGGTTAATTAATTAGCAATTAACTAAATCTGTTTGTGTAGCGTGTGGGAGTGAACAATCAGGACGTCTCATTCGATTAAAAAGAATCATTCTGTCCTCTCCATCTCTCGCCTTGTTTAACCTCCAACCTCGTGCTTCAGTAAGCCAAAAAATGAGATTAGTGACACAGAAGGATTAATGTAGTGTTCTGTATGTGTGTCACCAGCACTACAGGCGTCAACCAGAAGCATTTAATCCACTCAAGTGCTTCATCCTGAGACAGGAGCTTTAGGGTGTTTTCACTTCAGGGCCCCGGGATCGGTGCTGAGGACACTCGTCCCTCCGGCATATTCGGAGACGGATGTAATCAGGTACTAAAGCCAAACGTACCAGAGAATGAACAGAGAGTAATAATTATAATGTGAATGCTGGCCATTGGGGGGGGTGCGGTACAAATCAATCGTGTCTAGATTTATCACATATCATTGGTCCTCTAACATCCTGGACATCCGGCAGGATTAAATAAACTACAGAATAGATATGAGACATGAGCACAGTTTACCTGAGAAGTCGTGTAAGAGATCAGTGAGAGTTTATGTTCCATCATTCAGTTCAATTCAATAGTCATTGTCTCAAAGCAGCTTCACAAAATGAAACGAAAATTCATCAGTGACGCGACGTCTGAACTCACACACCGTCATCACATCGTCACTCTTCATCTAACCATCCATTCATGATCTGTAGTCTTTACTCTGGGTGTGAGATTTTACCCCTGAAAGTACATCGGACCACAGGAGCGTCTTCACTAAATCTCAGTTAAACCATGACAGGAGGAGTCATTAGTAACCAGGAGCAGGATTACAGACGCTGACCTGGAACTGAAAGGAAGCCTTCTGACGCCTCGGCTGTGAATCTGCCTTTAGTGTAAATACAGCACTTTCATTTCCATCCGTTCTCTCACCCATTCTCTCTCACTCTCTCTCTCACTCTCACTCTTTCATCCTGGAGTTTAACACTCGATGGTTTGGGATTTAAGATTCAGTGCTGGAGGGAAGTTTGCTCCTACATGTGACGTATTTGTATAAAAGTTCACACACCTGAAGGACGAGCGAGCGTCGTGGATATGAACAGGACTGTATCCGAGGCCAACAAGGGATTCACACACACACACACACACACACACGCACATCAATCAAAATGGAGAGACAACCAAAATAAACCCATCCGCTGTCCATCAGCCGCGCGATGCTGAGACGGCGCGAGTGGAAGAGGAACCGCTACCCGACGCTTACTGTGACAAACGTCCTGCTCGTCCTCATTCCACCTTTAGTTCTGTTTCCTCACTGAGAAACGAACTCCAGTCCGTCCACCTCACACATGGACAGATGTAGTTCTTTTTTTTCCCTCTTCTCACAAGTCACTGCTGTACAAGTGTGTTAATGCTAGCTTCATTTCTGAAACCATTCTTTTCAGGAGGTTTTATTACAGTAGAGTTATAATGATCTATACTGATCGCTGGTTATGGTTGTGAGATGTTCATCAGTGCTCTCCTGCTCAAGGTTAACAGTTTCTCATTAACACACACACACACACGCACACACACACACACACACACACACAAGCACAGGCTAAATGAAGAGCCTGAGCGACAATGTCAGAGCGGATTTCTTCATTAGCGCAGTCGAGTAATCCTCTCTCTGTCTCTCTCTCTCTCTGTCTCTCTCTTTCTCTGTCTGTGTCTCTCTCTCTCTGTCTCTCTCTTTCTCTGTCTGTGTCTCTCTCTCTCTGTCTCTCTCTTTCTCTGTCTGTGTCTCTCTCTCTCTGTCTCTCTCTCTGTCTCTCTCTCTGTCTCTCTCAATCTGGTCTACTGTTAGCGCTTTGTTTTCTGCTCTGTGACACTGAGATAATAACTACACACTCGACACACTTGACACACTCGGCTCGTTTCCCCCTAAAACCGCACGACCTTGATCTCTGGCCAAGGTCAAAGCAAAGCGTCTAACAGCTGGTGTAGTGTAAAGAAAACAAGTGCATTTCTCATCTTTAGGATGCTTACACGCATGTTTATGTCTCATGAGTTTATCACACACTGTGATCATGTCGGTGTTCAGACACGCCTCCCACACGCATGTACACGTTTATTTATAACATCACTCCATGATGATCTCAGGATGCTGTGTGTGATATTCATATTAAATGTTGGAGAATTTATTTATGTCGCTGGATGTGCTTACTTTACACGTTACTGCGTCTCATGAGCTGCGACAGTTCAGTTCCTTCCCGTGTGATTACCAGACGGTCGTCACTAATCATCACGGCAGCGACGCACCACTGACCTCGCGGACAACGTTAAACTTATCCAGATTTAGTCCACAACACCGAGCCGGTAACCCTAACCCTCTGATCATGGAGCTGAATTTATAAAGGCTGATTGAGCTTCAGCGTCGCCTCGTTCGGTAAACACACGGCACGCGCGGCACAGGCTCCACTCGCGCTGTAAACGCGTCTCATCGATTTTATTTTAGCGTCGGTAAACTGAACTCTGTGAGGATCAGCACTCTGAGTAAAGTTTGCGCGGAGGTGGGAGGAGCCATTTGCCGAGCCCTTAGAGGACAAAAGTACAAAAGAGAGACAGCATGAGACGCGTGGTGTCTCAAGAATGAGAAATCCCGCCTCCTGAACTGTGATTGGTTAGAAATCTAGAGCACAAAGACGCCAATTTAATGTTTGTGTTTGTAGCAGTTTAACCTCAGTGTCACATGAATGACATTTCTGTGTAATTAAGTGATAAATAACGATGATATTTAATTGAATAATAATGAAAAAGCGATTGCAAAACTCTGATTAAGAAATCCCACATCTCTGGTTACAAGAATTCGGTCTCGTCTATGATTGGTTTACAATTCTAGAGGAAGAAGGCGGGGCTTGAATCAGTATTATTAATGCAGTTTAAACGATATGCGTCACTCGTGGTCACTCGTAGTAAAAGGACGTTTTCTTCTTCTACACAATGTTTTTCCCGTCACGCCCCTTTATGGCCTCAGGGGTCACGACCTCCTGGTGAAGATTACACACAAAACAAAAAAGATCTAATGAGTTGATTTAGAAGAACAAAATTCTAAAACACACTTTGTTTCTTCTTGTAATGCGTGTAATCATTCTTCTCGTAATCTCTCATTAGCTGAGGTGTGAATGTGATACAGAAGTAAAAAAACATTTTGAACATTTAGATTTTTAGCTGCACATCAGATAAACTGCTAATAATTAATGTGTTAAAGAGGATTATTTTGGGTTTCAATAGAAGAAGGCACAACAGCGCCACCAACAGGGTGTAAGATAAACACAAGTGAGGAGTGAAGAGTGAGTAGTGAGTAGTGAAGAGTGAGTAGTGAAGAGTGAGGAGTGAAGAGTGAGTAGTGAAGAGTGAGGAGTGAAGAGTGAGGAGTGAGTAGTGAAGAGTGAGGAGTGAGGAGTGATGCTGGAGCTGATGTCTTTTTCGCCCAGACTGTAGATTCAGACCGGAGACAGGACGGAGTGTACGGAGTTCTTCACGTTGTCCGCGGTGTGAGCTAAACATCACTCCGGTGTATCAGATCGGCCGGTTCTGGAGAAATCATTTGTCGGATTCAGAACCCAAAGCAGTGACAGTAATCAGGATAATATTCCATACAACAGAAAATGGATTCATCTTCTACGGCAGTTAATAAGACTTTAGAACCGCAGACGAGAACCTACAGACCAATCAGCACACGGCTCTCATTCTCAGCACTCAGGAGCTTTGATAGTCTAATTGAGCCGTAAAAATCTTCTTTATCAGGCTCTAAAAGAGAGAGGGGGGGGGCAGTGGGGGGGTGAGTTGGGGGGGGATTGGAAACAGTTCAGCATCAGGAGGAGAAGCGGAGCGAAGGAGAACTCGTTAAAGAGAGAAGATGAAGCTCCTGATATGAGCTGAAGGTGGGAGGACGCGTGAATAAAAATCGTGCACAGACTTGCTCAGGTGTGAACTGGAGAGAGAGAGAGACAGATGAAGAGAGAGACAGAGAGACAGAGACAGATGAAGAGAGAGACAGAGAGACAGATGAAGAGAGAGACAGAGAGACAGATGAAGAGAGAGAGACAGAAGGAGAGAGATGAAGAGAGACTGGGTGATGAGCTGATTTCTGAGTCCAGAACAAATGAAATCCACGTCCAGTTCGACAAGCCCCAGTCTGTCTTCTCGTCTCGTCTCGTCTCGTCTCGTCTCCGTTTCCCTCTCACTGATATCTCGCAGCTTGAGGATCAGACACAGACGTCTCCTCTCTCAGACTGAGACGCCGATTTCAGATCGTCTGATTTCTTCAGAATATTTGGGAATTTCTGCCTCGAGCTCAGAGATGCTCCTCCAGCCTTCTAACCCCCGAGAGACGCAAACACACACACACACACACACACACATGCACTCCGGGCACTTACGCTTATGCATCAGGCCAAAAATTTGTGCACCTTGTTGAACACCTTAAACAAGTAGATTAGTTTTAAAAGTTTGTGCCCCCCTTTTGATTTTCATGCTGTACAATAAAAACCCGAACTGCTCCCTGTCTCACCTTCATCACTTCCTTTTTTACACATTTCAGAATTCTAAAATCCTTTGGAAATTATTTATAAAACAGATCTACTGTAAGTTTAATATTTATTAGCCAGTTTTAATTATGAAAAAGAGGGAGGAAGGTTTAAACGTGAGGACGCTTCAGGCCTCGAACTCGTTCTCACCTCGTGCTGATTCTCACACTTACATAAACATGCGTGTGAAGTGAAAATATTCACAAACAGTGACGGAGACACAGAAGATACAGACAGGTTCTCCGTGTCGCGTCTTCCTGGTGCGGCGGACTCACACCTCACACTCGCACGTTCATCAAGAGAGAGTGTGTGTGTGTGTGTGTGTGTGTGTGTGTGTGTGTGTGTGTGTGTGTGCAGAGGCGGTGTTTTCAGCAGGATCCATTTTTTACATAATGCTCTTGTTGTTGTTGTTCTTGTTGTGTTTCTGGAGTCGCACGTGATGAAGCTCTGACGCTTTTGTGCTACTCTTCATCATCATCATCATCTTCATCTTCATCTCGGGTGGATCTGAATACTGCAGCATCAGGACGAGAGCAAACATGTAAATAACGTCCTGAGCGTCCTCATGTCCCGCCTCGCGTTCGCTCCTCACCGCCTCGCTTTCACTTTTCACTCTTGAGCAGGAGAGCAAACACTCGAGCTTCACCTCTGGCTCAGGAATCCTTCTAGAATTTTCTTTCTCCACACTCTCTCCTTGTTCTCGCAGATCTCTCACAGTTTTTATTTCTTTCCCAAAGAACAGGACAAGTATCTCACACACAACGAGCTAGATCTGTGAATTTTGTATTTTGTAAAAAAAAAAAAATCTGTGATGGATGTTTTCTACTGAGATCAAATTCTAGGTGTGATTTTTGTTGTTGAGTTTGGGGTCAGGGGTCGGCTCAGGGTTAAGGGTCATGTTGTAGAAGTGATGAGTTCGGCTTCGATCAGCTGATCCATGTTTTTTCCACAGGATTGAGATTAGAGAAATAAAGTTATATTTGCATGACTCGCTGTATTTTCCATGAGCAGAACTGAACGCGTGCCGAGTGGATTCGGGTTCGGAGCAGAACTTCATCTCGGTGTGGAGGTTCAGGTGGACATTAGCTTTTCTATGATGGGAAGCGACTCATTAACACACTCAAAGGGGTTTGAGGGAAAACGCCTGCAGGTGTCGCTGTGGAGAAGCTTCGGGAGTCCCGCGGGAACGCTGGCGTACAGACGCTCGGGAAGCAGAGACTTATGGGAAAAAACTCGCGCTGACGAGGATCGGCTTTAATTTTACTGCAGTTTAGTTCCAAAGTCACATGATCTTCAGTCCACTGTAATTCACACACACGCACACACACACACAGAGTTACAGAAGAGCTGCTGATTATTTATCTTCAGGTTCCTTCATTATGTTCCATTGTATCCAGACTGAGGCAGAGCTTTGGCCTCGCACCTCCACGGTCTGAGTGCGCGCGTGCGTGTGTGTGTGTGTGTGTGTGTGTGTGTGTGTGTGTGTGTGTGT
>QMIH01004572.1:0-16938 GCA_003987875.1 Clarias batrachus
CACACAGACTGACACATCTACATGTCACACACCTCTCTCCCCCACTCTCTCACACACACACACACACACACACATCACATCACTGTCACACACCTCTCTCCCTCACTCTCACACACACATCACACATTTTGATGTCTCAAACGGGTCACCCGTGATAATGTCTTAAACGTACACCCAAGAATTATTTATAACACACACATCACTAATATTAACACACAGATGCACACACCATACACACAAACATGCACAAACCCAAGCACACATCACTAATGTTAACACACTAAATAAACACACACACAAACAGAAAGATATCTCACACACATGCATGCACACACACAAACAAATACACTCATACATCACACACATGCACACCTACATACACACACATTATAACATCACAAATTGTAACACTCACACACTCACATCTCTGTCTCACACACACTCACGCAAAAACACACATACCCACTAACAAGTCACATGTCTTAGACATACTAACACACACATCACTAATGTTAACACTCAGACTCACACACCACACAAACACGCACAAACTCATTTATTCATCAGACACAGAGTGACACATTCACTTGTCTCACACACCCACACTCAAATATTTAGGGCCCAAACTGATATTAGCCCAGTATAGGATGACATGTTCTGTGTGCAAGTTCTGCGGTGCAACCGGGTGCCGATGACTTTTTCGAGGTTTTGACACACTCGAATAACACACAGGTTGTGCGGTGCGCCCGTGCTTGGGCCCGTCATCGTTGCTTGCAACTATATTTTTTCTTTTGCTTTCCTCCTTAATTGTTTGTTTTTAATTTTCTTATGTACCATTTGGGATAAATAAAGTGTATTGAAATGTTGTGCCAATGTAAAAACTCAAAAAGAGAATGTTTAAAAATAAAAAAAATTAAAAAAAGAAGCGAGGATTAAAAAGTTAGTGCAAAAAGTAATCCAGTAATAAATATTGTGCAAAAGAGCATTTGCAGGTTGGTGTGTACAATAGTTTGGTAGTGTAGATTAGTGTGTTTGCGCTTGAGTTGATTAGTCAGTCCAGTCCAGTCTCAATGTTTTGAGGTAGTTAAGGTAAGCTGAGTGATAATGTGTGTGTGTGTGTGTTATCAGACTAGACCCTTATTGTTGAGGAGATGGGTGGCTTGTGGAAAAAAGCTGTTACACAGGCTTGATGTGAGGCCCGAATGCTTTTTTTCCATGGCGGCATCTGGAACTCTGTTATTGAGCCATGTCTCCGTGAAAACAAAGACGCAGCAGTCTCTATATGATAAGATGATGGACGGAAGAGCCGGCCGGCTAGGGTTTGTTTTTAGCCTAGCACAGACTCCCGTTCGCTTGCCGCACTTCTACTTCCTCGTGCACCGCTTCCGATGTCCCCTTCTCCGGCCGGCGGCATCAGGCAACGCCGAGGCCTCGTGGCCTGGTTCACGCAGCAAAACGAGGTGGCGTAGACTTTCCTGCAGCTCATAGTGGATGTCGTTTACCAGGTTATTTAGGTACAAAAGTGTCTGGCGGTGAAATGTACAGACACCAGTTACGCCGATGTTCATACACAAAGTAAAATAAACGCGCTACACACAAAAAGTAAACAACGTAGCGGCCGCTGCGTGCTACTGCTGTGCTGCCATCTTGGATCAATGGTTAGGGACTAGAAGTTAGACCTTTAGGGGTTATGGTTAGGGGTTAGTCTAAATGTTTACCCCTAACCATAACTACTGCTTGACCTTGCCTGTATGGATTAACTGCAGTATAAAT
Source organism: Clarias batrachus (assembly GCA_003987875.1). Taxonomy (NCBI): domain Eukaryota; kingdom Metazoa; phylum Chordata; class Actinopteri; order Siluriformes; family Clariidae; genus Clarias; species Clarias batrachus. The sequence goes on from QMIH01004572.1 coordinate 1,774, forward strand.
TCAGTAAGTGTACACTCGCATACCCGTTCTTCAGATATGAGTCTTCAGACATGATGCCCACCCTGAGAACAACACCACCTAGTGGCAAGAAAATAAATATCACAATTATAAATTCACTCAGTGTCACAGCACCTCTGTAAGAAATGTGTTGTTGTTAATTATTAATATATTTTGTTTGGATTATAACTCAGGTCTTGAAGCTAATCCTACTAAAACAACCTGGAGCTTTCAGACAGGACCTTCACCTTTTTTTTACTTTTCCTCACATCAGCTTTACTGTGCTGAAAGATGATGTTACATATGACAAATCTAACTAGAACAGGGCGTTTCTATTAAAGACAAGGCCTAAGTTTTAAAACTTGACATAAATCCCTAACTGATCAACTCATGGCTTTACTTATTCATCAGAGCTTCAGGAAATTGATTTACTAATTAATAAATAACAAATTGCAAATTACAGGTTTCTATTTAAATGCAGGTCATGCAGGTCTGGAAGGTTACGAGCAAAACTCCGAATCAGAGCGAGTCAGGCTCGCCGTTTCAGTTCTCGTCTCTCACCAGGAACACGAGGCAGATTCACAAACACATGTCCATAGATGTATGTGACATTATTACATGCAAATTGATGTTAATTGCTCCTCATTATCCAGTCAGAGATCAAACACACACACAGATGTTCTGATTAAAAAGGGCACAATTACACCAAGATCGGTGATGCAGCACACCAGGAACTGAACAAATATACCAGATCTTTCTTTAAAGGTGTGTGTGTGTGTGTGTGTGTGTTAGTGTTATAAGCGTGCACACCTGTTTTTGACCAGTCATACTGAACAGACTCTGCACTCCTGCAGTGAGACGAGAAAGGCTTTGACAGACTAATAAAAACAGCAAAGGCAGACGAGGTACGTAGAGACGTAGAGTCACACACTGGGACATTGGCAGAGGGTCGGCTGATCAGCAAACTCACATTTTAGGTACGAAACTGTGTACTTGTTTTGTTTGTTTGTTTGTTTGTCAGGCAAAATCCGAACACCATGGGTATACAATATGCAGTTCATGATTTTGACCATCAGGTGTCAGTATTGTGCACCGTGTTTAAACCCTTGAACTTGCCCTGAACTATCAGGAGAAAAAGTTTCTGGCAGTGTTTCAGGAAGCTTCATTGTGTGATCACTGCTTTACAGCACATTTACTTACACATGCAGGAAGTAAACCCCCCCCCCCCCCTGCATCAACGGCTTCCTGGCCCGGGTACAGAGAGAGAACAGGGGGCGTCGCTCAGAAGGCTGGGCGTCGACCAGACGAGACTCCGCTCATCTTTTACTCTTTACTTTAAACTGTACCATAAACAGCAGAAAGGGGAGATTTGTTACAGAGATTCCTAGCTGTGTGTCCCCTGGACAGTCCGCTCTCAGACTGAACAACATGCTGATCTCTTTGGAGATTAGACATTTCCACGTCTAGACATGAAGATCTGAAAACAAGGAAACTGATAGCAGTCATAGTGATGCTTATACTGTACATTCTGCTGCTTACACTTTAATCTCAAACATTTGAGGTGTATTTACTTCTTGCACGTCTGTGTACATGTTCATATCTACGACCAGATCTGTGTTAGCGTTAGCGCTCGTGCTCCAGCTCACGGCTGAGCATTCTGTTCTGCAGCTGATATGGTTTTTGTCAGTAATATGTAAGTTTTGTGTTTTTATAGGATATTAAATTTTCTTAAATGACAGAATGCAAAGTCGATCAGAAGAAGAAATGTAACATAAAAGTGACAAAATAAGAGAAAGAACATTTAAAGATAAATTGTTGATGTAGATGCCATCAGGAACAAGAGACGTGCACACATCTATAGAGAATGAGTTAATGCGCCTCCTTCAGCAGGGCACTATCACAGAGGCCACGCCCTTTTACCCAGATTGACAGACGCTTTGCTAGAATGCTTGTATTTATGGAAAGATCTTTGTTCTGCTCTCTTTAAGTGTGTGTGTGTGTGTGTGTGTGTGTGTTTGTATCATTCCATATGCGACTATATAAATCTTCTATAGATGTGTTGTTGAACATTTAGATGAGTTCGGTTCTGTCTCCGTGTTCTGATAGAGAACTGAGAGAACTGAGACTCTGACTCGCTCCGGTTCGGTACCCCTGAACCAGATTTTGGTTCCTGACCCCCTCGGATCCGAATGGTTCCACTTTCACAGGTTTTTGTGTTATTTTGAGAAATAACACAACACGCCTTCTGTGACCTATTCTTCTTCTTCCTCTTCTGTCAGTTTACACAGAAATCATTTGCTCATGTTCTCTTCATTTTACATTAAATCACAGCTGGGGTTCTGTTCCATCAGTGCTGAGCAAACAAATATATGTGCTGCTCTAACAACACACACACGCACACACACGCACACACTATAAGGCAGAGGGGTAATTATAGTTCACTAGCATTAGTTCACGTCTTGAAGGTTAAAGATTCTGTAGAAAGAGTTAAAATGTTAAATCTAATAATAATCTGCTGATCTTTAATGTAATCAGTGATATTATTATTATTTCAGGTTGAAGCCGACGTACATGTCTGTGTGTCTTTCCGTAGGGCATTGTACTGTTTCCACAGACTCTTTAACTGTCAGCGACGCATATTTACACTACCTTACAGTAACTTACACTAACTTACACCAAGTGCTCATTAATACTGATCAATGGTAATGAGGTGAATAATTCAGTGTGCACGACAGCGTGAGTTCACTGTTCATCTGTAAACAACCTCACTCTGGACCAAAATAATAAAACCTCCTGAAACTACAGAGAGCTGGACCTCGCTTTCCTTACGTGGGGATAAACTGCAATAATAAACAAACAAACAAACAAACCAAAAGAATGAATACTGTAAATAGAATCAGGTTTGTTTACTGTTTCTGTAAATAATATTATAATAAATAAATTTAAACCTATTTAGATTTAAAGCTATTTCTAGACATTTGATGTTTTCTATTTAATTATTATTATTGTTATTATTATAATGATATAAATTATTATTATTATTATTATTTACCTGAAATTTTATTTGTCCCATACACAACATCTTGCATGTTTTATGATATGCAGTAAAACACTTCTATGACCGACTGTAACCTAATGATAATATGCTTAATACTATAATAAAATGTTAAACTTTAATTTTTTTTATTATATCATCACAGACACATTAGATCAGTTCTTTCATGTTCTGTTATTTTGACTCGCCGTGTTTAAAGCTGTAGAGCTGTGATTCAGGTACAGTCAGCGTCATGCGTATGAAAAGATTACATCGTGTTTTTCTCTGTTTGTGCTCAGCAGGAGGAAGAACTCTGTGTGAACATCTGATCTGAAGTGTGGGAAAACAGGTTTGGCATTTTTGACTTCTGTGCCGAGGCGATCCAGGACGGGCTCGCTCCTGCTGTCTCACACCGGAACCAAAACAAAGCTGAGATCTGCTGCCGTAATCATGAAGACCTGCGTCGTGTTCATCCCAAACAAAACCTGCTCAGTAAACTCATTCAGAGTGTCTGTACTCACTACACCCGCACACCATCACACCGTCACATTACACCTGCACACCATCACACGATCACATTACACCTGCACACCGTCAGCATGTATAATCCCAGTGTACACTGTCACCTAGACGAGCACAGGAACTGAGCTCCAGTTTGAATCTTAATAGAGTTAGTGCAGGACAAACACTACTGTAATAAAAATAATAATAATAATAATAATAATAATAATAGGAAGAAGAAGGAGGAGGAGGAGAGACTCATGGCTCCTGGAGAAGTTGTGGAGTAGGAGAGCGCAGCTGCATGAATATATTCCTGAGTAAAACAGTAAAAACATCACATTTCTAGGCCACAGGATTTTTGAGTTGTGGCCATTTACCTCCTGTGTGTGAGTGAAGGGGACGTGGTTTGGCCTAGTTGTCATAGCAACGGCTGTCTCTGCACAGCTCACTCACGGGCTGAGAATCTCCCACAGCCTTCACTAACAGAGTGACAGTTCTGTTTGTCTCTCAGCAGCTGTTAGTGCTGTAGAGTGTTAATATTTGTTTATGAATGTTTTGGAGACCCAGCTGAGGGGTTGGATATGAGTGTAATGGGGTGTGAGCCGAACTGTGTGGGGGTTCAGTGAGAGAGGAATGGAGGTATTTTCTGCTGCCTAACTGTGTCGCCGCTCTGCTGAGCGAGATGTATATAGGGTTCATAAGGGGATACTTATTTTCGCTTGATGTGATTTTGTCCAGAGAAGTGCAGATTTTCAAGCCTTTTGACGAACCCTGTCTGATTTTTTTTCGAGCGGACCTAAAACGAGTGCTGTGAGCCGCGGGGTCGAACGGGGTTAGCGCACAGAGAATCCTCAAAAAGCTGAGTGTGTTAACGGATTAAGATTAATGTTAACCACTCGCTCAGACAGTCCAGACTCATCAGCATCTCACCAGCGTCTCCAGTCACGTGACAGATTGGTGACTCCTCGCTAACCGCTCTGAACCCGACGGAATCCGTCACATCAGTGACGTCACAAAGGCATTTACTTCTAGATTATTCTTCTATATTTCCTCCTTCGGTTGGTGTAAATGTCTAAATTAATGAGAATCTTTAATTTTGTCTTTGATTGATCGGCTTTAAAAGTAATGGCGCCCTATAGGCCCTTTTTGTCTGTTAGTAAACACGATAATAAAAAAATGTCGCCTGCACACACACACTCAGCGCGGTACTTTTGGTAATGCAGCACAGGGAACATGTGTACATGAACGTCTACAGACATGAATATTACTTACCCGAGTCACGAGTAGAGTCAGGATAGTTATTTTCTTTGCCGATGTCACTTGTGACCGTATCAGTGATCCTGCTGTATTTGAAATGGGATCCTGGTACTGAGAGGCATTTCATACTTTCACTCCAGGTTTTAAACATTAATATTTTGTACTGTATTGTTATCTCTGGTTTAAAAAATGTATCTCTAAACCCAGAGTGTATTCTGTATCCTCTTGGTGAGATCCACACATACATACTCGTCTATGGTTATTGAGTTGCAGATGATGACGTGAGACGGCGGGTGGAATTGTCGCATGTCTAATGTAATAGTAATAATTCAGGATAACTAACACTGGCTAGTCAGTTTTTTACTAGCGATACCTTCTTATGACTTTACACTAATGTTGCGAACACTAACTCACTCTTATCATCGTTACTCGAGAGTAAAATCATCTTACATTATTTCCACTTGTTCCCCGACATCTGATTAACATTAGTTTGTAATGATACAACTGGACACATCTTTATACCTTTATTAAACCGTACCTGATATGACGCGTGCGCTACACACACCTGCATTCCCGACGGTCGTCTCGGTTCTACTCTTTCATATTCAGGTTTAAATGGTTATAGAATTTAATGTTGGATCCGTTTCTCTCAGTTCTGCAACCAGGTGATGTAAAGTCTAAAGTTATTCTTGTGTGTGTGTGTGTGTGTGTGTGTGTGTGTGTGTGTGTGTGTGTGTGTGTGTGTGTATGTGCGGATGAGCTGCATTACTGGAACATTCTCTTTGCAAATAGCTTTAAGTTTTATTGTGTTTTATTTGCGCGAGTGTGAACATTCCACAAAGCCATTTGGTATCAGAGTGTATTATCATAAATCCCATTATGTCTAACGCTCATGAAACATACACACAGGGAACTGCTATCATCTCAGTAACACACAATTTGACTAAAAGGCAGATAAATCAGCGTGTTTCATATTCCTTCAGCCTGTCCCTCGGCCGCTTCTAAAGAACAGATGAGCGCATTGTGGAAAGCAGTGCGGCTTCGTCCCAATCTCATTCCCACACCGCAGCCGCTACGGGCTCCAGCTCGAGATCTTATCCAAAATTATTTGTCATCACAGCTTGGGCAGGATTGCCGCTTCCAGGAAATGAGACGAGGTTTATTCCGCGTGCGAAAGAACCCAGAGAGACCGGCGGCTGAAACACAAACATCACGAAACAACCTCGTTTTATCAAATAGCCGGATCGTTTGGAATAAATGCCACCAGACCAGGTATAAGCTCAGGGTCAGGGGTGTAACCTACAGTACTGTATACTAGACTTATACTGGGAGCTGCTGGTTTCACAGGTCACACTGAGAAGATCTAAAGCAGTTCAGCCGGCTGTGGCTTCAGACCAGAACCGAATAAGCAAACATCAGGAAACTAAGATCAGACTTTGGTGGTGGACGCAGACTCCGCCCCTCAGGACTGAAACCAGAACGCGAGGTGCCTGATGGTTTTGTGCAGATGTAGGCCGGCACGGATGGCCTGACACGCCTTACAGAAGTGCTCCGACCAGAACGAGGTGATGTGCACGTCGTAGTCCCGCCTCCACGCGTGGTAACGAAGATAGAGGGCGGGGTTTCGGTCCAGGTGTTTGAGGTAGGCGGCGAGTGCACGCGGACCTTTAAAATCCTCGACGTGGATGAAGGAGTCGGCCGGAAGGAAGCGCTCGTAGTTCTCTCGCGGCGGCCCGAGCACAACCGGAATGGCGCCGGAGACGAGAGCATTGCGCCAGAGCTTCTCAGTGATGTAGTCCGTGTGGCATGAGTTTTCAAACGCGAGGTAGAACTTGTAACGCGAGACCGTTTCCACCACGCTGTCGTTGAGTAGCGGAAGAAAATCACGTCCATAAATGTCGACGTGCAGGTAACGCCGCAGTCGGTGGTAGAACTGCACCCTCTCCTGCTCCTCGTTCCAGTTACTGATCACCCAGGCTACCAAACTGCGATTACGTCTCATATGGATCTTTCCGTTACCGTGGAAACCACGGCGCTGAAGATAGCCGTAGGGTAAAAAAATATCCGAACCCAGACGGTACGACATGGTGAGATTAAAGATCCCATCAAACTCCTCCAGAAACCCAGAGTGCGACGGTGACTCGAAGTTCATCCAGATCCATTTCTGCGCCAGGGGGCGTGGCTCCTCTGGTAGCTCCTCCCAGCTCAGCATCAGCTCACGGTTGTGCATGATGACAGCGTCAGCGTGAGCGTAGGTGCCTCTGTTGGACGTTAGGGTGCAACCTCGCACGCCGTAGCTGGTTGTGCAGTCAGGAAGAGGAAGTCCGTTTCCGAAGGGAAGCCACCAGATGAGGACAGTCACGCTTCTCGTTTCGGATCCCAGAGTGGGCGTGTCCGGCGAGGGGAGCGGCAGAGCGACCACGCTGAGCAGGAGGATGATTATCAAACACATCAGCGCGAGAGCAAAGACTAGCGCGCTCGAGTGTTGTGCCTCCACCATGACGCGGCATTGCTTTTGGTGGGAAAATCTCAGATCTGTTGATTTGGAGCGTGTCGGTTTTGCCCGGTCTGAGAAAAGTTCCATAAATCCGTGTGAAAACGTCGAGAAAGTCCAGAAACACACCTCTACCTCCACCTCGTCTTCTCAGGATGACAGAGCAACGTATGAAAAACCGGTTCTCTACATTTAGCGTCAATCTTTTTGTACTGCGTTAGCATTTATCCTGTGAGAGTGCATGCAGTGTGTGTATGTGTGTGTGTGTGTGTGTGTGTGTTGTGGCTCGGTGTTCCTGCCCCTCACTGCCCTGTTTACTCATTTAACAGCTCCTTCATTCAACAACTCAACGTGGCAGCAGCCAAACTTGCTTTTCAGCCTGAAGGCTTCTTTGTTTTGCCCGTCCACATGCCATGTGTGCTTGTGTGTGTGTGTGTGTATGTGGACAGTGAAAAGGCTTGTACTTGTAAAGTGATCTAAACAACAACAAACCAGTTCCGGTGCTGCTGCTGTGTAGGATCAGAGACATGGAGCGAAGCTTAATAATAAAGTCACTAAATTAAAATTTAAACTGTAGGTGATTTACACACACACACACACACACACACACACACACTGCTTACACATACTTCCTGACTCATTTGCCTGACTAAAGAGTTTGCACTGTTCTTCCTTCTTCACACTTTGCACAGATCTGACCTGACGGTCGCGTGGGCCCTTCAGAGTCCAGTGGCAAATTCCAGTCCCGTGGTATTTATACTGTAACAGTGACGGGGTGAAACTACACAGCTGAAACTACACACACACACACACACACACACCGCATGCACTCTCACAGCTGTGGGATGCCAGATGTGCAAGTCATGATCGGGTGTCCACATACTTTTGACTGCACATTCTCTTATTACTGCAGTTTGTGTTTACTGTACTTGTATGTTCTCTTAAAGGTCCCATAGTGTGCCTTTTCTTTAACAGGTTTACACATGTCCCAGAGCTCCACAGAGAGTGGGTGTGTGTGTGTGTGTTAATGCCCCCAGTTTAAATACCCCACAGAGAATGCCTTTATTCACATCCCGGTGTCACTCCTACTCCTAATGCAGCACGCCCACAGGAGCATAACAAGCCGGGGGAGGGGCTCTTATATGAGGTCACATTAGGGGGATTGTTGAAACCTCAGGCAATAGACCCACGAAAAACCTTCGTTGTCTGTACACACGCACACGAGACCGTCTGAAAGTCTACCTGCGACCAGACAGTGACGTGTGCATAATATGGCACCTCTTATTACTTTTTAGGTGTTTATGACTTTAATAAATGCAGAACTTTTACCTGATCTGCTTTTCTTTTTTAAAAATTGTAACAAATAATTACTTTCTCTTCCATCATTAATTGATGACTTTTTAAACTCATGTCTTTTGCAGTACATTTAAACAAACCTTTTACACACCATGAGTGTGGGTTTCTGACAGGTTCACAGGCCTGCTTTGTGCCTTGTGTTTATTTCCCAGAGCCGCCAGGATCCTCACAGCCGGGGCGTCAGAGATATGTCTAAGGCGTGTCAGAGAAGTATCTGACTTATGTCCAACATGTGTCTTAGATGTGTCTGATTCATGTCTGAGACGTGTTGGAGAAGTATCTGACTTATGTCCAACATGTGTCCAAGACGTGTCTGATTCATGTCTGACTCGTGCCCGATTCATGTTTGAGGCATGTCGGAGAAGTATCTGACTTATGTCCAACATGTGTCTGAGACGTGTCTAACTCATGTCTGATTCATGTCTGAGGCATGTCTGACTCATATTTTCATGACTGCACGTTCCTGAGCGAAGTAATGCGCGAGTACGAGTTTGTTCTCAGAATCCGGCGAGGCAGGAGCAGCCACACTGAGCTCTCTCGGCTCTCTCCGAGACTCTCTGGAAAGGCAGCGAGCAGTGTGCTTTCTAATGAAATATGGCACTGGCAGGTTTGTGACGGGTGTCTTCATTTATTCATAAGCCTGGATCTGAACAAACAGGAGAAATCCAATTCCGAGTCTGAAGGTGTGTTTCTTATGATAAGGCATTCTAAACATGTTTAAACCTGGTTTGCAGACCTGGAGTTAAACAAATTCACTCACAAATCATTTGCAGAAACATTTACACAAAAGAGGACAAATCACTTGTTTATTTAAAGGTGCCATATTGTACAATTTCTTTAAATTTACACAGGTCTCAGTGTGTTGTGTGCGTGTGTGTGTAAATGACCCAGGCGAAATACCCCACATGTAAAACACTATGCATTTTATACCTCACCCTCCCTCTCCACTGTTTCACTGTTTATGTAAATAAGAAACAGCTGAGCCACGCCCCTGCAGACAACCCAGGGGGAGGGGTCTCTTCTTATATGAGGTCACATTAAAGAGTTAAATCTGATTGGGATTTTATGACAGTTACAGAATGACGTATTTATTAGGAACTTCAGTATACATGATTATAAAGGAAACAAATCCTCCAGAGATCACAAGTTTGAGTCCTGATTCTGGGGGAGGGCCTTAGTCTCATTGACCTGTCAATCACAGCGTCTTGCAGCACGAGCAAGAAAACAAAATGAGCAAAAGATGAAGCGAGCTGAGAAATGACTCGCGTCACACATAACAGGTCACTTCCTGTGTTTTTTTTTTTTTTATCCGAATGATCATCAGGAATCCAGACTTTATCGGAGTATAATTACTGTTACTGTCACTTGGGGCGTTGGGGTGATCCTCTTCCTCCCCCTGTCTGGATCTCAGTAGACATTGTTGCACGGCTCGGTCATCTCAAACAGCCCATGGTGCGCCGATTTCCTGAGCGCGATGTCGTACGCCGTCTCCCCGGCGCTGTTCCTCAGTCCCGCCTGCAGGCTGCGCTGGGACAGCAGGAGCTCCAGCATGTGTGGCGCTCCGGGGTTTCCCGCCGCCAGTTGCAGGGCTGTAAGTTGACCATTTGTCGTGGCGTTGACCTCTGACCCCCGGCGCAGGAGACAGGACGCGATGTGGGTGTGTCCCCAGCGGGAGGCGCTGTGCAGAGGCGTCCAGCCATCAACCGTCCTGGCGTGAAGATCGGCGCCTGAGTCCAGGAGGAAGGACACGACGAGTGCATGGCCGCTGTACGAGGCGCGGTGGAGGGGCGTGTACCCGTCGTCGTCACGGCAATTAACCAGGGACGGATCGGACGCAGCCAGGCGTTCCACTGTACACAACTACACACACACACACACACACACACATTACACAGAGCAAAAAGCAGAAAAACAACAATTATTACGTTGATCAAAAGTTTATTTTGTTAGTAATTAATTTATTCATATACGAGTAAATTAGGTATAGAAATACAATTAAAATGTTACACAAAAATTTGAATTCTGATAAAAATAAGAAATAAAAATACAAACGATAAATATTTGAACAAACTCTTGCTAATTACACTGTGATTAAAAAATTCATTAAAAAACTCACCTTTGACTCGTCTTATGACAAACCACAACAACACACACATCAGAAACAAAGATGGAAACACAGGGACAACAGATTGTGTGTGTGTGTGTGTTTCTGAAATGCATCCAGTCTCGTCACATAATAATTATCTTAATAAAGAAATAAACCTGGAGCCATAAAACAAAACACTTTTGAGTTGGAGACCTTCCCATCACCAGCGACATGCGAACATGCGCACGCGCTCTTACACACACTCAACACCGTGCACTGTAAACCCTAAAGCTCAATGTAATTAAACATATTGAGTACTGTTAACTTAAATAATTGCAATTAGTTCAAATTAATAGACCTTGATGAGTATTTAGAAGTTTTTGGTATTTATGAGTTTGTAGAAATGACACTTTTCAAGTTTCACCCGAGCGATTTTGTTTCTGACGTCATCAATGCACATGTAAACTGCCCGCATTGAATTGTTTTGATCAAGATGGTGGATTGGTCTGTCTTCACATTATGCTGTAAGTATAATCTTTACAAATCTGGGCTTCCTAAAGTACCAGAGCGCTGGTGGCTCAGTGGGAGGTGTTTCACCTGCCATGCTAGAGGGTCGGGTTAGGTTTCCAGCCACTGGATGAAGTGTCTGTCCCAAACCCAGATAATAATGGGAGGGTTGTGTTCAGAACGGCATCTGGCGTAAAAGCTTGTGACAAACCGCTGTGACGACCCAGGAGCAGGCGAAAGACCAACAACAATTTATTAAATTTGCAACAACTAAAAAAAATTATAGTTCGAGTTTGGCTACTCAGTAATGCAAGTAAATAACGATTAATATGAATGAGTACGACAGCCTTAAAAACTGATAGTTCTGTTCACTTAAAATTTGATATAAATGATTACCTCAAATTTTTTGAGTTTTACCAACTTTTTCGGGTTTACAGTGTGTCTGTCCTTCACTCCCACTCAGAGTCCCTCCGAATAAAGCATCTAATAAAAAAAAAATGAATTGCGCACGTCTCCAAATTGCATCCCGTATTCTTTAGGTGCCATAACTTTCGCTTTATTTATGACCTACAGGTGCATGGTTTCTCTCACTGTTCTACACACAAACATCACAGCACGCACATTTCTACACACACGACCAGAACAGAGGGACAGAGGGGACAGGGGGACGAAGGGAATAAAGATGGAACATAGTAAAGAAGGAAGAAAGAAAGAATGTTAGGAAGTAAAGAAATAAAGTAAAAAAAAGGAGAAGTGATGTACGGAAGGAGGAGAGTAATGGAGAAGGGAGGAAGCACAGAGGTTAAGAGAAGAAGGAATTTAATTAAAGGAAGTCAGACTAAAAAAAAGATAGGTAGATGGATAGATATGTTACTGATCCTGAAGGAAATTTAAAAGAAATTAATAAATAAAAAATAAAAACTAAGAAGACACTCGTTCAGGTAAGAACAACATAAGGAATGAAGAAACAGATGACGTTAGGGAATAAAGTAAGTGCACAAGAAAGAGAGGGAGAGAATTATTTGTTTTTACTATTCTATTTTTATTGTTCTCCTACTACTACTACTTTTTCTGTTTTTGATCTATCTATTCCTCTTATTTTTCTTCTGATTAAGTTTTGAGCTTTGGCAATATGAATGTGAATATTTGTCATGCAGATAACGCTTTGAATCTTAAGTCTTGAGTAAAAGCGAGAGAGAGAGAGACTGTGAGAGAGATTGGGAGATAGAGAGATATTTGCGGCGTTGTTCTGGAAGCTTCTTCCTCCCGGAGCGTTTATCTGTAATCAGATCCTGCACAAAGCCAGATGATTAGAAAGATAAAGCTCATTTACTCGGTTCTTCTCGGCGGCCCAGAGCATCAGCTCGACCGGACTGTCTCTCCGTCTCAGTTCCTGCTCTTGGTACCACTCCTCACTGTGCTGGCCTTCATCATCATCTTCATCATCATCGTCGTCCTCCTCGTCCCAGGCGCTCTCCGTCCCCACAGGGATCATGTGGCCGTGTGTTTCTAACAGCTCCAGCTGGTTAAAGCCTTCTGGAAACTCCATCACCTGTCTGAGAGAGAGAGAAGGTTCTAGAAACACATCTCCCCCCAAAAACTAGGGATGTGTTCACACGTTATAATATAAAACTACTTGATGGACATATTAACGCTACATTCTAATATTCTGATCCAATCGCAGCAAAATTCATTTCTCTTCTTTATTTATTTGTTTACACCATGTGTGTGTTTATGTGCACGCGCTACAGAACTTACCAGGATAAAAACGCAGAATTAACAAAATTTCAATACAGGTGGAATGACATGTAATTTTTTTTAATTAAATGTGTTTGTAATGTTTAAGGGCTGGTAAATAAAAATAAACAATTGTATATAAACAATAATAAAAAAAACATTGCTGAGGTCCACGCTCAACCACTTCCTGGATTCCGAATCAAATCCCGCCTTCTACTCGCTCATTGGCTAACACCCAGCTCACGCGTCGTCGACAGTCCAATCAGCGGGCGGCTTGCAAGAATAAGCTAGAGGTGAATGCTAAAACTATTTACAAAATGCTTGTAACGTATCTTAAATACTCAAATTACAATTTATTTTATTTATTGTATTTATTTATTGTATTTCATTAAAATACACTTTATTACCAATACATATTAATAGTCGATGTCCCTGTGCAGTAGTGGAAATGTAGTTTATTTTGCAGTCGTGTAAACGCGTCTATTGAGAAAGAAAACTACATTTCCCGTGATGCTTAACAATTCGCGCGAACATGTTTATGAGAACTTCCGGGCCGCAAATCCTCACGTGTGTGTACGTTTTGACTTCACTGTGTGATTGTAAATGTGAGGTAAATAAACGCTATAAGATTTGTAGATTATATTCCATATTCCATATTTCATTTGTAATCGTTTTATTGTACAGTATTTATTAATCGTTGCAGTTTATAAGTGCAAAAGTTCACTTTAACATTTGTGAGTATTTTTTTTATCTGACTTTCTTGTTAGTTGTTATTGAAATGTAAAGTTGTTTCCATTTCTCTGTCCTCAGATTAGTTGACGTAATCAACATGACGTCATCAGGGAACACCATGTAGGTGCACTGGTTTTGTTTGTGCCATATGGACTGTGAATTTTACAGGAATCATTACTGTAGTTACATAGCTGTAAATACATCAGTGCAGCTTGTTTCTGAAGTCCGATCCCAAGCCCCCGTGTCTGATCCCAACCCCCGTTTCTGATCCTAACCTCCGTATCTGACCCTAACCCCAGAGTCTGATCCCAAACCCTGTGTCTGATAATGTTTATTCCTCTCTCTTTGCTCTACAGAGATGATGAGGACACGTTTAAGATCCTCGTCGCCACAGATATTCACCTCGGTTACCTGGAGAAGGACGCCGTCAGGGGCAACGACACATTCCTGACGTTTGATGAGATCATGAAGTGCGCAAAACAGAATGACGTAAGGAGCACACGCAGAGCTGAACAGATTTACTCATGGAACAGAAATGAGAGAGACGTATTTATAATCATTAAAGCAGACGCATGTTCAGGAGTGGTGATGTTTCATCAGTGCCGATAAACGAATGTGTGTCAGTCTCACACAGGGTACAGGGTACAGTCCTAGCTGTAGTGAGTTTTAGAGACGGGAATCACTGTTCACATCCCCATACCATACAATCACTAAACCATGATTACAATTGGGATTCTGTAAGTATTGTGATTTTGTAAATATTCAAGCTCGATATTATATCTGTCCTCAATTTTAAACCTTAAAAAAGTTTAATGAATAATTAAATGTAGCTCGTTACTTCTAACATTAGTTTTCTCACTTATGTTAGAACCAGCACAGCTTTTAAACAACACACACTTCAAATACAAGAGTTTAACATTTAACTTTAAATTCAATTAAACACATAGATACTTTGTTACTGAGCAGTGCATTTCTCTGTTGTCCGCCATCAGTATTCACCTGGTGAATAATGCACTCCTACCACATGGTAGTTCAGAGAGCGCCACCTGTAGGATTATAAAGAAACTGATGTTTTATTAACTCAAACACCTCCAAAAAAACTTGACAGTGAGCGCGTGGGTTGAGTGACTGCGAGCATAAGATTTTTGACTAATTAGCAGATTAATTGACCGGAATAAATTCCTGCCCATTTCTAGTCATTTTAATAAATTCTTTAACTGTGACAGTAAATATAAATCAGTAGAATGAAATACTAAACTAGTGCATCTCCAACCGTAACACACTACGTCTGTACGTTTGTCTTGAAGAACCGTGTGTGTGTGTGATGATCAGGGGTGCGCATAATTTTGGCTGTATGGCCTCTGGAGTCTTTTTTTAACTTCAGCAGATCTTTGTATTTGTTTTTCGTTCATTGTGCTGTTCTTCATTGGTACTACTCAATGCCGCCACCCCCCCCCCCCCCCC
>QMIH01004580.1:0-14877 GCA_003987875.1 Clarias batrachus
AGGAAAATGGCTCAGGTAAACATGATCAGATGTGTTATTGAGTCTCTCTGTGAATTTACATTTTATTATATACTGTGGGATATCTAAATATATTTGGATRCTGAAATATAGATTCCTGTATGAAATAATGATGTGTCGTTTTTGAACAATTCCTTCATTTTGAACGAATCTTAAGTGTGAAGAAGATTCACTTTCGGGAAGAATGAGAAAGAGTCTGGGAATGATTTCTTTCTACCTGTTTATTTTGTGTTTTCAGTTTTCTTTTGTTTCCTTTAAGTGTGCCTTTTGTGTGTTATAAGGACTCTCACAGACTGCTATTTCATTGACCCCCTCTAAAGCCCTGCGTCAGGGCTCTTATCATTAAAMTATCTCGTGGTGCGGCTCTCCATACCGCACCGCACGTAACAGTTTTATGTTCGATTTTTTAAAATTATGATAACGTTATCAAAAGATGTATAATAAGCATTTTSCTAGAAATAAAATGGTCTGTCCATTTCTATCAGTATATTTTAGTTACTGTTTCCTGAGAATCTACAGTATGGTGTTGTTATGAGTAAATAAAACCCTGTAATAAATAAAATATTAATTGATTTGTCCTTTCACTGTCTTTGTAAATTAGCAAACAAACTAAAAAAGTACTTACAGTTTGTTAATTTTTACTCTATTTTTGAGTTTGCTGGTATAATAATTGTTTTACACATTATATTTTTGTCATGTTTGTTGTGTGATCGACGTTTGTGTAAGTAGTAGATGTTAGGAAATAATATTTTAATGACATTTTGCTAAAATGAACGAAATTAAAGAAATGACTCGAAAAAGATTTGTTAATTTTGCTGACGGAGTCAGTAAAACGATCCGAACTTCCCATCACTAGTGTGAAAGTTAGATGTACATGTAATGAGTAGTATACATTATATCCGTGAGCATCTACATGTTTATATGCAGACAGCACACAAACACGCACACACGCATACACACACACACACGCACGCAGATGGAAATAATGCTGATTTTTGTCATTTTAGACTCGTATAGCAATGCTGAAGATTTTGGAAGATCTTGATCAGGAGGATTACTTCGGCCTGATAATCTTTGACTCTAGAATAGATGTCTGGAAAGCCGAACTCGTCCAGGCCACAGAGAAGAATCTGAATGAAGCAAAGGATTTTGTGAAGAACATTAATGATAGAGGAGGTACAGTCACTTTCAAACAGCTGTTTATTAATATACATTTGCTTCAATGTATTTAATAACTTAGAAATTTTACTTTTTCACTGATCATCCCCTCAGCCACGGACATCAACGCTGCAGTGCTGAAGGGGGTGGATATGATCAATAGATACCCCCGAGAGGGCACCGCCTCCATCCTCATCCTGCTCACCGATGGAGACCCCACTACAGGTATTAAAGGATTTAACTATTAAAATTGACATTGTTAGAGTCTAAAAGMAAATAATGAAAATGAACAAAGACGTCACTCAGTGGTGGGTATGTAATCATCGTATATGTAAGAACAGTTATTGCCCTTACCGAGGACTTATGAGAGAGAGTTATGTATTTTTTTGTGCTGTGGTAGCAGCCTGCGGATCTGCCCGTTCTGAACAGTTTATGCACGGATCTGCATCTTGCACGGCCCGCATCGTTACKTATTCAATGCTGGACACAAACAGCAGAAAAACATGATTATTATTTTTATAAAAAGMCYGAAGCACTTCGYGTTCATATTTGTTAAAATCACGTGTCTGCAACTCAGCGCAGCTAAATTGTTGGCTTGTGTTAACGTGTTCTTGCTAACAAAGCACCATCTAGTGGTGGCACCAGGTAAATTAATAAATAGAGCTTGAATGGTCGTGTTTACTGTGAAATCTTGACACACCTTCCTGGCAGGAGAGGAAGGGGTGAGCATTGGCTCCAAAGGGCAGCCACACGGGATCCAAACGGCATTCATACAGCCTCGGCTATTTGGTGTGGCTCCT
This sequence comes from Clarias batrachus, assembly GCA_003987875.1. Lineage (NCBI taxonomy): Eukaryota > Metazoa > Chordata > Actinopteri > Siluriformes > Clariidae > Clarias > Clarias batrachus. The sequence continues at coordinate 1,977 of QMIH01004580.1, forward strand.
ACTGTGCCATTGTCATGACACCACCAGGAGGGAAACACGCAGATACAATAGCAGAAAGAGAGAGAGAGAGAGAGAGATCAGAAAAGAGACTTACGGCCAGCAGAGGGCATCCCTGCGCGGGGAAGTAAGGAGGCGGCACAACTATCCATGTCAGGGAAAAGAATGGCTGCRAAGAATCCAGTAATCAGATTTCATAGTGGTCTTAAATTAGAAAATGTTCACAGATCACCGCAATTGAGAGCAGGCCTGTTGTCAAGTCCTCTTGCAGCGAAGGACAAATGCTTGGGCTGACGGTACTGCGACTTCCTCCGCTTGAGCAAGAAACAGAGACATTTGGTATCCCAGACAGCATTGGAAGGGTGACATTCTGGTGGAAGACGTGAGGAGCAAGTTGTGGGCGTGTCATGATGCAAGTATTATTGTCTGATGGTGGTAATCCAATAACAAAATCGAGGGAGATGTGAGATTCGTGGCCTTATTCCTGGAACAAATATCGCATGAAGCTACGAAACCCTGAACATCCTCCTTAATGGTTGACCACCAGAAACGTTGCTCAATGAGAAATAGAGTCCAGGCTACCCCCGGATGGCATGCCAACTTGGAGCTGTGGGCCTCATCTAAAACAACAGGACGGAGAGGGCTTGGGATGAAGATTTGATTAGGGGGGACGTTACTTGGATCCGGTTCATGTTCAAGCGCGCATAGCACCAGGTTCTCTATTTCCAAACGAGTGTCTTCCACAAGGGGGGGGGGGGGGGTTGGGACCAAAGGGAGAGAGAACTGTCGGGAGAGGGCATCCGGCTTAGTATTCTTAGAACCCAGGCGGTACGACAATGTATAGTTAAACCTGAAAAAGTACAAAAACTAACGTGCCTGACGAGAATTAAGTCTCTTGGCTGACCTTAAATATTCTAGATTTCGGAGGTCTACCCAAACCAGGAAAGGATGTTCTGCCCCTCCAGCAAGTGTCTCCACTCCACTCAAGTGCAAGCTTGACGGCCAACAACTCGCAGTCTCCGATACCATAATTGCGTTCGGACGAAGAGAGTCGGAGTGACAGGAAGAACAGGGGTGGAGTTTATTATCCTTGGGGGACTTTTGGGAGAGAACGCCGCCAACACCCGTTTCTGATGCGTCCACTTCGACCACATAACTGGATGTGCTCACCAGGGAAGGTGAGGATAGGGGCAGAGGTGAAACAACACCTCTCGAGTTTCTGCGGGTTTTAAAGGCCTTGTCCACCAGTGCACTCCATCGAAACAGTGATTTAGTGGACGTGAGGGTGCTGCCGCAGCTGCTGCCTCTGTAGTGAGAGGTTCTGCCTCAGAGCTATAGTTCCAGATGAAACGTCTGTAAAAATTGGCAAAGCCCAAAAAACAAGTTCCCGTCTAGAGGAGTTTACCGACCAATCAATGACTGCTTTTACTTTAGCTGGGTCCATGCAAATACCTGTTGGTGATATGAGGAACCCAAGGAAGGAGGTGGAGTCGCGGTGAAATTCGCATTTCTTGGCCTTGATGTAAAGCTTGTTCTCCATGAGCCTTTGTAGAACTTGTCAGACATGAATTCGGTGTTCTTTCAGGGTGCAGGAGAAAATCAGAATGTCATCAAGGTAGACAAATGCAAATACATTAAGGAAGTCTCTCAGTACATCATTAATAAGCGCCTGGAAGACCGCTGGGGCATTGGTCAATCCGAAGGGAACCACAAGGTATTCGTAATGGCCTGTAGTTGTATTTAAGGCCATCTTCCATTCGTTCCTTTCGTGGATCTTCACTAGGTGATAGGCATTTTGAAGGTCCAACTTAGTAAAAACCCATGCATCCTGGAGTAACTCGAAGGCTGAAGACATGAGAGGGAGTGGGTAGCGTTTTTTGACAGTAATCTCTTTAAGCCCCCTATAGTCATTGTAGGGTTGTAAAGATTTGTCTTTCTTCTCCACGAAAAAGAACCCCGAGCCTGCTGGAGAAGAGGAGCGATGAATGATTTACAAAGATGAAGGTTAATAGCACAATCGAAYGGGCGGTGAGGGGTTCGCGAGACTGCGCGAGACTTGCTACGATTGTGGTACGCGGTTGGGACGGTCGAGAGGTTGGAGCGGTCCTCAAGCTGAGAAGGTGGAGACCCTTTGACAGCAGAACGGAGACATGACGAGAGACATGAGGCACTCCATTCCAGAACTCTCTTATTGACCCAATCTATGTGGGTATTGTGTAGCTGTAGCCATGGGAGACCCAAGCCAAGCGAGGTATGGGAGCTCTTAGCATCAAGATAGAAATGACGTCTGAGTAGTTTCCTGAGAAATGCAAGGTGACTGGTACTGTGCGGTGGGTGATAGGGGTCAGGAAACAAAGCCGAAAATCAAATAGCGTTAATATCCAGGGGCAGGCAAACTCGTGGTCAAACGTGAGTGAAGGTCAAAGCTGGTAATTTCAACAGTGTTAAATCCTAGAGCAAACAGATTCRTGGTCAAAATCAAGCCAAGTTCAAAAGCCGGTAATCCCAATAGCTTTATATCTGAATCGTGAAGGCAGATCCGAAAACGTGAGACAAAGCGAGGTCGTAACTGGAGAAATTGAGGCATAAACAAAATGCGAGAGTAAAGGCTAAGACGGCACAATAATCTAAATAAGTTTAAATATGCAGTTCAGATTAATACAAATTGGCAACAGGTGAGCTCGAGCCGTGATTGAGTTGGCAAAAAACAAGAGGCGTTGGGCAAAACCTGACGCGTTGTGACAGCTATAACATTAGAACAAAGAAAATCTAATTACATTATTGGAGTTACTCCACTTTTAACAAATCTGTAACAACTTCACACACAACACACGTTTTATTTATTTACTCCATTAGTAACTTAGTAAGGACTGTTCCCCGCAGGTGAAACAAACACAGGGAGAATTCTGGAAAATGTTAAACCGGCCATTGATGGTAAATTTCCACTTTACTGTCTGGGGTTTGGATTTGATGTTAASTTTGATTTCCTGGAGAAAATGGCGCTGGAAAATGATGGAGTTGCTCGCAGGATCTATGAGGACTCAGATGCTGACCTCCAGCTGCAGGTGAGATACAGCGTAGGGGTCACTTTCAGTTATATCCATTAACACGTGCTTGTTAGGCAGAGCTTTAACTCCATTTCATGCTTTCATGCTTAGGGTTTCTATGAGGAGGTGGCCACGCCGCTCTTAACTGATGTTCAACTGAACTACATCGGAGCAGCCAATCTCACCCAGACCAGTTTCAGGCAGTATTATAACGGCTCYGAGATTGTGGTGGCGGGACAAATCACAGACAACAGCCTGGAGACTTTACAAACTGAGGTCATCGCAATCTCAGTAAGAACCCCAGTGCTCCTACAGTTCTGTTCTTCAGTTACAGTCTCCTGTACATCTGTTACTTATTTGTCAATGTGAATCATGCAAGAGTTAAAAAAACTGTAAATGCTACAGCCTGATTCTATGTAACCCGAGTGGACTGGTGAGATCAATGTTCTTTACACTTTACTTATTTAACCTGTGTATCTATTTTGCATCTTTTTTTGTCTCTCTCCTCAAGATCGGCTCAAAAGTTACATACCAGGACTCCGTGTCGACACAAGATGTCATTGATGTTTTAGCACAACATGAAAACTTCATTCAGAGACTGTGGGCTTATCTTACAGTCAAACAGCTCCTGGAGAAAGAGTGAGTGATCACCCTGTTTAATGCTCTACATAAATAACTTTCTGATTTTAAACCATGATTTGAGGTTTSCATTCATGTGTTTCAGATTGACACTTAAAGGAGATGAGAAAGAAGCAGCCAAGAAAAAAGCTCTGGATCTCTCTCTCAAATATGAATTTGTGACACCTCTCACCTCCATGGTCGTCACTAAACCACAAGAAAATGAGACGCAGGTCGCCCACAAACCCAAAGAAGGGGAAGAGCCAAGCACAGTTCATCACCGTCTGTTGCCAAACCTGCATCCATGGAGTAAGTGTACAGGATACGGTAGCATGATAGTGAAAAACCCAGTGGTTATAAAAAATCAAGTTAAAAAAAACAATGGCAAAATTTTTCTTTTATATATACACTAAATAATTTCCGTCGTGTAGCTTTCATATGTTTACAGTATGTTTATTTTTACTAAAATACAGTTATTACTATACTTCATTCTATTTTATGAGTCTAACCTAAGCAAATAAATTTTTACCATGAATTATTATAAATTTTYGTTCAACTTATATATTTTACTTAAGTGGAATTTTGACCTTAATTAAATTCACAGGAATAATGTTTTTCAGTGACCAGCTGGTAAAATTTTAGGTGGCTTCCAGTGACACAAAAGAAAGGACAAAATGAAACTGAAAAGTACACTAAGTATTATACACTAGGGGAATTTTTTAAGCTTGCTTATTGATTATTTGTCCTTTTAACCTCCCCCCCCCCAACCCCCAAGTTGCCGGACCTCCTAGTGGTCACCCAGGTCTAAGAGCAGGACAACATCCAATGGTCCAATCACATATACCAGGTCCACCAAGTCCACCAGGGCTGGGGTATGGACCAGACAAGCTGGCTTTTGATGGTATATGTAAACATGCCACTTATCAATCTTGAATGAACACATTATTTCCGTATCTGTATAATTACTTTTGGAGAAATATAATTTTTTTTTATGGCTATTTTACAGATGCCCTAGACTTTACAGGTAAGTTAATTTTGTAGTATATGTAATAGAATATGTTCTATACATAAAAGCAGTAACGTTAAATATACTGTACAAATTATGAACTCTCTTCTGTTATAAAACTCTTACAGTGAAGTTTTGGTTTAACGTAAAATACAAGTGAAAAAAACGAATGAAATTTCTGTCAACTGTGTTTCATGATGCTTCACGCATGATGATTTGATCATATTATTATACAATATTTTTGGTCCCCATTCCACTGAGCCGGACCTCTCCAGAGGTTTAAATTGGGAGTCGTCAGGAGTCGCTGCGCTTGATTCGGTTAATTTTTCAAGCGTAGTGACGCCAAATTGAGCCGTTAATGATGTAAATAAATTCCTAAAGACATAAAAATTACTTTACAGCGCATTTGAACATGAGGCTATAGCAAGCCATTAAGGAATTTAACAATGTTATTTTGCACCCTAAATAAATGATAAATTGATGATACATGAAATTAAAATGAAATTAAAACCATGCCACTGACTATTACAAATGATTACGATGGTGTTAATGAGATAACAACCTCAATAGCATCCTGTTAATGGATAGACGCCAACCTATAGTCATACAGTATGTCCCATAGTCCCTCGTCCACCCTCTCACACACAGTATACTGTATCTCGAGCGCACCAGCACGAGGCTCCACTTTGTTTTCTGCAAGTGAGGAGAAAACATATTTGAGTAATCCAGTCATAATTAAAACACATTTGCAGCTGTGTAAAGAAATCAATCACACTCAAGAGTTACACGCAAATTAGGATATTGCAGGTAATAAACAGGATGGACATGTGGGTGTGTATATATATATATCATGGTCTACCGTGGTGGTTTGGCTAGACCAGCTGATGGTGTACTTGCCGTGGGCATACTGTATATGGTAGGCATGGAGGCAGAGGGGTTGTTGAAACAAAGAGTCTTTTTGTTTCCAAACTCAAACAGACAAAACAAAGAATGATGATCCAAAACACACCAGAAAGTCCACCCCTGAATGACTCAAAGTCTGGACAAAATCCAATTGAGATGCTTTAAACAGGCCACTCATGTTCAAAAAACATGAATGTCCAATGTCGAAAAAAAAAAAAAAAAAAACAGTCATGGAAAAAAAGTTTACTCATAATAACTTGACTGCATGAATATATACACACACCTTTAACTAATTATTTGTTGATTTTATTCTCAGTCTTTTTGGGTTGGAGGCTATCAACATGGCACAAATTGAATCAGCATATTTTGTACTTCCTCACAAAAGTGCTCCAAAATCTGTCAGATTGTTCAGGCATCTAGTGTGCACAGCCCTTGGATGCAGATGCCTGACGTTTTGTACCAAAATTGGAAGTTAAACTGGTAATTAGAACTGTTTATAATTTCCTCCACCTTGATTAAAAGCTCCAGTTCCAGCTAAAGAAAAACAGCCTCAAAAAATGATGCTGCCACCACCATGCTTTAACATGAGGATGGTCAAGTCAATGGTGATCGTTGTGTAATGTGCCATGTTGTTTTGCACCAACAAAACTTTTGGAATCATGGCCAAAAGGTCCACCCTAGCGTCCCAAATAGGCCCACACACCAAGTATTGCCCTTCATTAGTTCACTTATGAGATCACTCAAGAGCCATAATTGTAATGTTATTCCTTATAACCTGATTGCATTACACTTTTTTTTTTTCTATGTTCTAACAAGAGAATCATCTATGGGAAAGATCACTGACCACGTCACATTTAATGAGCAGGTTTACTTTCTGGGGCTGGTTAATCACATTTACAGTGAAATCAATTGTTCATGTGTACATTGTATTTACAGTGTTTCTGGTAAAAACAGAACCATTTGCTCTAAATCTGTGATATATTACTTCTACCACAGTCCGCGTTTATGCTAAGCTCATGTCATTTGCTGTATATGTAAGAATTACGGAAGTGACAAATCAGTTTCATGATACAGGCTGAAATAATTGATCCTTTGTGACACTTATCTAACAAAATGTGCTTTCCTTTTTGTGTTGAAGACTACCAGGACAGTGGAATTTCATATGCCCGTGCTCCAACGGGATCAGGTATGTGCAGCATATTGATATGTATAATATGCTTTAGCCTTGTGTTATGTACTGTATATGCAGTAGATTATGCACTAAGCCTATATCAGCTGAGCAGTAAAGAATAAACAAGTTTAATACACAAAAATACAAAAGAAACGTGATGAAAAAAAATTGAAAAGCTTTGTTTTATGATATTAAATTTGTATTTTTTTTTTTGCTTCTGTAGCTGGGCGCCTTTTTATGAAAATTTTGCATTGATTTATTTTTGCTTTTGCGGGTGATAAATGTTCATTAAATTCCTTTCAGCAATAGATTATTATTCCCATGTTTTTCTGCTCATTGCATACCATTAGGATATAGAAGAACTATGCCTTCAATACGATACAGACGCCCCCCCAAGGCCAAGCTGATTGACGTACATACTTCCAAGCCTAAAGGTACTATTAAAGAAATAATTAAAAAAAAATCTAAATTACTCTCATTCCATCAGTCTGCAGGATGTTGTTGCTCTTTACCCAAGCTTTTTACCTCTCTCTCTCTCTCTCTCTCTCTTTCTTACAGACACAAACACACACACACAMTCAGTGAGTAGTGTGAGGTTCTTAATCTCTGCTCAGCCAAAACAGATCTGTTATGACACACCTGGACACCAGAAGCTCCGCCTCCTCTTAGACAACTCATCAGGTGAGTGATTTAAAGGTTTTACGCTTCCAAGGTTTTATTTCTCATATACAATCATAAAGGGTAGAGCAGGTAGAGTAATGCTGAGTGGTTAATCCCAAAACTATTCAAGTCAAGCAAAAATGACTAACAATAATTAAGCTTAATAATATATGAATACAATGAACTATAGGCATAAAACAAATAAAACTGCAAACGTGTGCAATGAGCAGAGTACAAATTTTAGGTGATGTGTATGTGCAGGTCGCAGGCGTATGGCGCAGCGTTCAGGTGCACTGAAGTGCCGTATGTAAGCAGTTTGGTTAGAGGAAGTTCAGGATCCACAACCTTTCAGAAATTCCTCTCTCTTTAACTCGGTCAGTTTTTCCCTCAACCAAAGAAAATGTGACTAGAATACAGGGAGATGCTCAGCCAAAACTGAACACAAATTATGCTCACTGCTTACGACCTGATGAGCTACTACTGTAAAACTGCATCCGTCTCAAGGGCCTGGACATGATTAATTGGACATCTACAAGTTGAACATTGTCCTGGATGTAATAAAGTAAAACAGGATTGAGATCATATCCACATGAGGATGGGTTCCGTGTTAAGACTGGTTCCTTTCAAGGTTTATTTCTATCTCAGTTAGTTTATCCTTGCCACTCTTGAACCCGAGCTTGCTTATCAGGGACAATCTGATCATTCTGGTTCATACATATTGACTCACATTTCACACACATTTCCATAACTGTCTTTTGATTCTGTAAAGTCACTTTGCAACAATGACCATTCATATTTGTGCGCTAAACAAGTAAAATTGAATTGAATTCAGTATCCAAACTTTTTCATTTTAAGGCACAGTGTGTAATATTTCCACTGGTCCTTCTCTCTCATTTTCTTTCTTCATAGACATCTCTATAAAAGGACAGCTTTCAGATAAAGGTTTCCAGCTAGTTGCTATACGTTATAAAAGAGCGAAGCTACGTGTGAGCACCGCCTCAAGTGTCTACTCTGATCAACTGAACAGTGTGGAGTTCGTATGGGGGCAGACAGTGCCGAGCAGCATGGAGACAGACGGGTAAGAACAAAATATAAATATGCTAGCTTGTAATGTCTAAACATCACAAATAAGTACATCCTGTCTGAACCATTAGAAATATAGCACACAGTATGTAACAGAGGCAGGATACCCGTGTTGCTTTCCCTTTTAAAAATGTGCAGAGTTTGGTTCTAATTATTATGAAAGACCATTAAAACCCCACTGAGTGTCAGACGTTTTATACTCTACTAACTGATCCTTTTGTCRTTCCACAGTGTGTCAATATTTCTAAGGAGGAATGAATTAGACGTCACCATGGGAAGTGTACGTGTTGTTTTMCTCCTTCATAGAAAAGCTGGAGATGTATTTCTATGGCCTGTTATTCATCAACAACCCGAAAATGCTAACATCCAAGGCATTCTGGGTAAGAGACAGCACAAAAGCAAAGTCGAATTTGAAGCACAAAACATTTAAATGATTCTGAWTCAKWTTWGATGAATTGGTGTTTAAATCAAGAGTAATGGTAAGGTCGTGCAAAATTCMCGTTTTTKYATTYATGACCAAGACTCTCACTGATGTCCACTCGAGACAGGCTGAACAGTTATTCTGAATCACAGGATTTTRGCAGAACCCAATTGTGTATAACTGTTAAAGAGTATTAGTTTAGAGCTTTCGTTAGATTTAGTTAAATATAAGAAGATGCACATAGCATGATTAGTATCTTGTTTATTTAAGCAATAAAATATTGACTAACAGTGACTCGAGAGTTTTTTATATATATTTAAGGAAATAAGGAACTTCAGTATGAAGAGCTCCCAGAATCAAAGCTCAAAATCCACAACCAGGAAGTTGAGGCATCCATGTAAGCAAATAGAGCAATTCTACATTTTGACACAATTTTTCATTTGATATACTGTACGTGCTCTGAAATGTCATGTTTCTATTTCATTACAGGAGCTCTGCCATCGACTACAGATATCATGCAGCACCTAGTGTGGATTGTTGGCTTGTGCCATTCAAGTCTGTCCTGCAGGGAGAGATTTCTGACTTCACTGTCTCAAAGGTGTAGAATGCCATGCTAAATATGTGGATCTTATTTTTAACTGAATGTTGGTTAATTGCGAAATATTTACTGAGCCAAAATGCAATTAAATAACATTCCTAACTGCAACAATACAGAGTTCTCAGGGTCTTTACTTTATACTAAGATGCCATGAAATGTTGTTTATCCACACAATCGAAAAAAGTATGGAAGTTTGCATGAATTGTGAATGTAATGATAAAAATGATCAGATTGTACCTGATGCGCAAACGAGGGCGTCGGTGCTGAGGGAAAAACTCCCTGAGATGGCAATAGGAAAAAATCCTCAAAGAAACCAGACTCAACAGGAAACAGATCCTTATTTGGGTGATAACAGATAGCAGGRATTGATCTGCACTCATACTGTGTGTTAGGAGGCTGGAGGTTCAGTATAACAGGAGACGTGTTTAATGTAATATGGATCCCACTTGCTTATTGGAGGATCAGGTACAAAACTAAAGGAAATTCGAATCATGGACTATTAAGCGACTGCATCGGTTCCCTCCGTCCTCTGGAACCCAACTTCAACTGTCCCTTCCTGGTCCATAACAAGGATGTCTTAGAGACTGAACCCGGGCCCTCCTGTCCCAAAACATTGATGGCAAAGAACACTCAGTCCTGTATGTGATAAAAGCTTATGCAAAAATATGGCCCTATAGAGAGAAGCCCTTGTCATCGAATAGGTGATAGAGGAGCTGAAATACTACCTAGCAGGGTTTCTAAAAAGAAAACCTTCACCCTTCAACAGTCACTGTTGAGTCATAGACCACTCCTACAGTGGATGGTTTCTCTCACTACAGGACTATTCTTTCTCAATTGCGCAGAGTCCATTCAATTCTGTCCAGCCAGTTTTGTGTGATGCTGTGACAACGTCTGGCTGGAAGGAACTGTACAAATTCCATATTTGTACAGTTCCATAAACAGTATTGAGGTTGTTTGCCACACAACGTAAAGTCACAGGCACCGTCTGTGTTTTAGACTAGTGATGAGAGGTTCGAATCATTTCAGTGCCTCGGTTCTTTGAATCTCGTTCATCAAAATGAATGAATCATTTTTTGAGTCATTTCGTTCTTTTGACCAGAAATAAAAGAAAAAATGTTACATTTCCAATAAACAGACCCCCAACACGTCTGCATACACCAAAATTTTGTGTATCATTTCTGTTTCCTGAACAGACCCTACGGAGGTTTAGCGATGCTTTGCACATGCGCGGCCAGCACGAAATGAAGGAATACGATCCATCACTAGTGGAGACCCTGGCAAAGGCAGTAACCACATTATTCACTTACAAGTTAACGTTATTCATGAGATCAGACAGGTGCATGGATCATCATGGAGCAAGCCTTCTATAAAGCCAGGAATCAAGTCTGAGAGATGAGCAGTTTATCAGTACTTGTTATAATTCTGTTTAAAAAATGTATAGGTTGCAAAATTCCCAATTGATTATTTATTTGCATGAACGCCGTGTAAAAAAATAAAGACAGAAATACTTGAAATACAATAATTTAAATAAAATAAAAAAATATAAAAGTTAAATAATAAAATTTGTTAAACATAAGAAGGAGCTTTAGTCGAACTAAAAAGTAGAACAGTGTGGCTGTGCGCATAATGAAAGTTTGAAAGACAATTTTAATCTAAAATGTTCTTCAAATATTTGGTTCAAATAATTCAAATGCTGATAAATGAAAACTTAATGTTTAATTCCTTGTAAAATATCTAGACAATTCCTAATCTATTTAATTTATTTTGGAAGTCCTACTATTACAGCAGATCATGGTCTTTAAAATTGTCTTACTGAAGTTGTCGAACCCTGTATATTATTTCATCTAATAATAATAATAGTTAAAAACACTACTTAATGCAGAATATGCAGTCTGGCAATCTCACCACTAATTCCCACAGCCTACACAATTATAACCGTATTACCAACATGAAAAAAAAAAAACATGAAGAAACCGAACCAAAAAGACGCCACACATGATTATAAAAAACAATATTGCAAGTCCAACAAACAACAGAATTAATATAACAAGCCCTCCGGAAGGAATATTTTATGTCAGTATAAAATAACATACAGGTGCATTTACAGCATTATACCACATGTCCAGCATGTACAGCAACGTTTTATAACGTCTATCAAATCCGTACAGAAAAAATATCAAAAACATATTTCACTGGGTGAAGTTGTTAACTATCGTCCTGCGTGTTCATCTACACACATCTCTCGAAATCTCTCTCCACACTAGCTTGAGGTAAAAAGTACCGGCTGGGKGGAGCTAMAATGTGCRGTGAGCAGGGGTAATGACCGGAGAGTCTCAGAGGTTTGTTGAAAAGCTGATGTGCATTTCTCAGACCTGAGTGCTGTATGGGACACCATGGAGCGAACCACATTCATACTGACGATCCTCGGACATTTACTTCTCTGTGTCACTTCAGCCCCAGTCAAGCAGGTACAGTACAGACAGAGTTTTACACGAATCCTCGACTTCTACATTTCAGCACTTTTAAAGTGGAAGTTTATAATATTATAATTAATCAATGATATGTAAAATATATACATGAGAGTAGGCTAACAATAAACTAAATTATTTTACATTATATTTTATCTCACTTAATGTTTCTTGTAAATCTACATGTTTACAAGAGTTTTCCAAATTTACATTTAGTTTTTCTGCTGTCTTACTAAAGCATGAACAGTTTTTTTTTTCAGTAGTCCATAAATAGAAATAAATATTTCTCTTTAAATGTTGGTTATGGGAATTTCTTAGAATTTTCTTTTGGTCATTAATAGAAACTCAATTAGAAACTCTAAATATATTTTAATTCAATTATAAAAATGGAGAGCAACTCGGGTGAAGGTCTGCTGATTTGTTTGAGTTGGTCTGTTTGTGTTGCAGAAGTTACTGGAATAGACAGTGTGTTTGCCTCGACAAAGTCAAAATACACCCCGCAGTCCTTCTGTGATTATAAAACGCACAATTGGACACTAAAAATATGTTTAAAAAGATCATTTGCACTTGAAAATCACATTTTCTGTGGAAGATCTGTTCACTTTTAATGTCCAGTAAGGTTTATCACTCGGTTCATCCAAGCTGGACATGTTATAGGAAATTCATTTATAACAAGGTTCAATTCTACTGTTTTTCCGTCAACACAGCAACRAGATGTCGACATCTACAGTTTCCACATCAACTCCACAGTAAACAGCCGCTACGCCATCACAGTCATCACAAGCCGTGTGGCGAACCGGCTCARTGMGTCCAAAGAAGTTCATTTCCAGGTCAAGATACCCAAGAATGCTTTCATCAGCAAATTCAGGATGTAAGTCAAACACGAAGGTGTAATTTCAACAAATGACCTAAAACATACAGAATAAATC
>QMIH01004584.1:0-11540 GCA_003987875.1 Clarias batrachus
GAGTTTCGAGTGAATATAATATAAATACTTATCTGTTATATGTTCGCTCTTCGTAAGAAGACAAAAAGTTAGACCGTCAATCTGGATTGAGCTGGAAAATTGGTCAGTCTGCCGGAGCTCGGAAAAAAGCAGCCTCCCCTCGTCAAGCCAACTTGTGATAGAGGTTAGTTATGAACTCAGAATATCAGAATACCCTGTAAAATCTATTCTCCAAATTAAAAACTGTAACTGTGACTCTCTTGATCGGCAAACATGTAATGAGGGTGAAGTGTTATAAAGATGATAAAGTGGTTAGCTGTGATATTTTTGGCCAAGTTCATTAATGAAACATTATGAAATAAAGTAATAACTTAGACGTGTATCCTGTTCTTGGTTCGATGTTTGAGTAGGTAAAGCTTCATTTCCATTGTAATTAAATCTGATTGCGCAAAAAGGTGCGAGTACGACTGACCCACATTGCTGCTAGCAACGTCTCGAAAAACACACACACACAAATCTAGTGCGATTCTTACAGGAAAAACGGGTTGCCCATGATACACTTGTGAATTTTAAACTTCAAAAGTTTTTTACATAGTTGTACATCTGTGAATTGTGTTTTGTATTTATGAAATGTATATTATGATATTATATTTATTTTGTGCACATGAGTGTTTTTTTTTTTTTTTTAGAAGCTGGCTTATGAATCAGGTATACAGGTGGTACCAAAAGTCTCCATACATTGGGGAAATTAACACATTTTTTTTTTTTTTTTGTGAATCTATATTTTTTTCCTGCACATGAATGGGGTTTCACGCACGTTAATTGTTATTGAGACTGATCTGCTTCCATACTCATGACACTTGCTTTTGCTTTACGCACAGACACACACACATGTGGTCACAAAGTTATAATAAACAGTACAGTACATGTGTGCACAGATGCTGACTATATGAGTGAGGCACGAGACTGAGCATGGGAGACGATTACCCACAGTCTCACAGCGCATGAGAGAGAAGAACCATATATATATATATACTGTAGCTGATGTAGTAGCAATGTGCTGCAGTGGTTTATCAGTGAGTAAACCTGGGAGGTGAGCTCTGTTCATCAGTCACACACCTCAAATACAGGAGGCGGAGCTTTGTTCATTAGTGTTGACGTTATTTTGATATATATGGGAAAAATGAAAGATGCCGCCTCTGATTTGTCTTTGAGGCTTTGCAATGATTTCCTCTCAACTTTCTAATAAGGTAATGTTGAGTGTGATTGGTCTCTCTCTCTCTCTCTCTCTCTCTCTCTCTGTAGGGGGCTGAGTGAGGGGACACACTTCTCTCTGTCTCTCTGGGTGAGTGGAGGTGAACACATCGTGTACAGTGAGGAGGGAGATGGAAATCTGTCTGACTTTTATTCTTCTCTCATCCACACTCACACTCACAGCAGCTGGTAAGTACACACTCATTATTCACACTRACACATCACACACTTCTCACATTAATAGTAAACACCATTTTTATCAATAAATGTAGATTTATAAGTAAATGTTCCTGTACACATGCATCCTTCTCTGGTGTTTGTTACTACATACACTTTATAGCATCAAGTATAAAATCATCATGTTTACATTTAAAAAAATTTTGTGAGGAGAAAAGTGAGTTTTTGTGTATGTGAGAGAGAAACTTGACTTTTATATTCACTTAAAACGGTATTGAACAGAAAAAAAAGTTTGTTTTTATCGTTCGTTAACACTCGTTCTATTTTTTTCTTTTTATCAGATCTGGTATTTACATATTTGTTTTTTTCCCCTTAAAAGAAAATCCCACCAGGCCCCCCACTCCACTCCACCCCGCACCAGCAACTCTTTGGTTTGATTTTAATTCATCAGTCCCTATTAAAGTTCACAGCCCTGTTCACAGTTTAGGGCTTGTTCATTATCTTCTTTCAGCTGGTATTTATTTTTATGGTCTGTAATTCCCCCTTTAATGAGGGTGGATTTTCTGTTGCGCTAGGTTTTTGACTATGACTTTGTCCAGAAAACATGTCTCTTGTCTCCTTTAATCAGCAGTAGAAAGTGTTTTATCTGTACCTCTCTGATGAAGACATTAGGCACACTGCTGATTTTCGCGTTATCTCCTGTACAGTGTCGGGTTTAATACTTGCGCTGTTTACAATGTAGCCGATGTTCATATTAGCACCAGGTGCAGTGTCTGTTTCTGTGTTGTTGTTTTGTTCATCACTGACCTTTTTGATCTCCGACTCGGGTGTGTCACTGCTTTGGAGGGCCGGATCTTTTTGTGCCCAACGTCCCTGCATGCAAAACACCCTATCCACTCTGTAGTGGCAAAGATGGTATAATTACTGATGACTTCCTTGCACTTAAAATTAACATTAAGTTTATATTCATGATTATTTAAAATCATTAAAATCTGTCTACTGAAGGATATTGGAGCTTTTGCACCCAAGCGGGATTGCTCTCATGGGGCCAGCTGAAGCAGGCCAGCTTCTTCATTATCACCTCATCTTTAATGAACAGGGACACGTTTGAGATTACCACTCATGTTGCAGGGGCAAATAAAGGGGTAACTTGGACCACACACCTCTCACTCGTATCCTACTTTTAATCCGTGCACTGATGAGGTTTTTATTTGTCAAGAACACCACCATGGCTTTGTCCATTCAGGATGCAAAGTGTGTGTGTGTGTGTGTGTGTGTGTGTGTGTGGGTGTGGAAGGTATATTTAGCTGATGTAGTTGCAGTGTGTGTGTTCTCTAACAGGATGTTAGGAGTAGAATTAGTGTAGACTTGAAGGTGAACATCCAAATGCAGACTTGTTTTATTATACTGTCAGGTCTTAATGGACAGATTATGTGTTCTGAGCCAGTGCTGGAAGGATGTTATTCTCACTTCTAATGTGTTCACTTTCTCAGATTTACATTTACAGATCTGGCCATTAAGAATGCATACTTTTTTGCACTGAATTTCCGCCAGATGGCGCATGGAAGGACTTTATCTAAAAGCCAGACCACGTACAATGACGAATTGTGTATAATTATTTAGCCTAAAACAATATTGTTTCCAATGCTGAAGCAAACATGAATTTTATTTTGTTTTACAATAGATCTTTTATGATGAACGTGTGTATATGTGCTTGATATTATGTTCATAATAATGAACTGAGATGCCCTAAATCTTGCTTTAAAATTCATAATAAAAGTTTGTTATATAGTTTTTGTAATGTCTTAACAGGGACAAAACAATGAAATAGATGGCAATGGTCTTGAAATTAAATTTTCTGATAGTAGGTAAGTATCTGTTAGTGTTAACTCTGCAAATGTGCTGATTCGTGAATATGTCAACATATCTTTGTTAAAACGTAAAAATGTGTCGACATTGAGCACCATCAGAAGACATGAATGAAGAAATATAAACACGACGTGCTTCGGGCTTTTTTATAAAAATAATAATCATGTTTTTTTGCTGTTTGTGTCCAGCATTGAATAATTATTTCATCCATTATTTCACCATGGCTGGAAATAATAGCTGGAATGTGATTGGCTTTATTTCAGTCATAAATTCACATTCATTGGCGTGCGTGAACCCGCAGCTCGTACTTTCACTTTACAAAAAGGCAGCGTTTTGATCAAAAGGCGCAAAACCTAGAAAGTCATTGTGTCTTACAATGATGCAGATCAAATATAATACACATGTCCATAAATCAAAAGAAATATTTAAGCTTGTACACAAAATACATTTCACTTATTATTTCACAATATTACAGATTAACACAAGGAAAGAAGACGTGCTGAGCTCCAGTACACTGTGCTGGTGTAATACATTTTGGACAGAGACGTCTGCTCGGTCTTGTTTATTCTTTTTAAACTCCTCAATTTTGCCAATTCCCTCATCAGTGAAAGCGGTTTGATAAGTTCACATCTATTGTGAATGAAAGGTGAGAAGAGGGATTACAGTAACTGGGGGTCTGCATGTGTTCACCTCGGAGCGCGCGGTCACGTTGTATTCAGCGAGAAGACTAAAACAAAAACACAATAATGTTTGCTTCAGCATTGGAGACAATATTGTTTTAGACTAACTTTATTAAACATTATACACTTTTGTATTCTTTGTTGTACTTCGTCTTTTTTGCACGCGTGTGCATCTTTAAATTTGAACAGATTATTTTTTCATGTAACTTAAACGGCTGAATGAAGTTAAATATACACAATAAATKAATAATTGCGTTTGCTTTACATTTGAGCACTCATGTGTAAATAGCGTTTTCATTGTATATACTCCCATATCATATATGTGTGTCTAATACTGTTTTATTCATATTTTACATTACATGCAGTTTGTAATTTACTTGCAGTTGTACTTTTAAAATATAATCTACGTATCTACAGTATAAACATATTTAACTACTTCAGCTGTGACTGAGAAATTTGGTCTGGCTTTTAGATAAAGACCTTATTTGATATAATTGTATTATTTCATTAATTATCTTATTATAAATACATTTCTTATTCTTTATATTCTTGTTGAATAAAGTCCTTCAGAGCAAGCACAGTGTCAGAAGATTCTGATGAATCTCTTCTCACCTTTCATTCACGATATGTGTGAATTTATCAAACTGGGTCACTGTTGGCAAATACTGTAGGGGGTTTTAGATGAATTAACAGGACAGTGTGGACGTCTTTGTCTAAATTTTATTTCCCCAGCAAATGAAATCAGACTTCATAGTTGGAGTTGATACTTTGAGTGTAAGTCATGAATTTACTGAATAGTTTCAAATGAAGATTGACCTGTATATCAACTTGCTAACTAGCGAATGCTTAAAAGCCATATATAAGTGGCTTTTAAATTCAAATTCAACATTTTAACACATCAAGGATATTCATGTTTAATTTAATTCTTAAATCCCCGTGTTCCAGTGTTTATGCATTAATTTGGTCATGTTCACCCATGAAATGACATTATGATTATTCATCATTTATTATTATGCTTACTTACTCAGAGAGATTCTGTGATTTTGCTCATTTTTAGTCATTTTCAAATGCAGATTGACCTGTATATCAACTTGATAACAAGCGAATGCTATTAAATGCCACAATGGGTGCCCCATGGGTGAACATGACCAAATTACAGCATGAACACCTCATATACAGTACAGACCAAAAGTTTGGACACCCCTTCTCATTCAGCAAGTTTTCTTTATTGTGTTCTTTCTTGTGTTCTTCTTTGTAGCGCTTGATGCTTTTTGTGACTGCACTTGGGGACACTTTCAAAGTTTTTCCAATTTTTCGGACTGACCTTAATTTCTTAAAGTAATGATGGCCGCTCGTTTTTCTTAACTTAGTTGCTTTTTTCTTGCCATAATACAAATTCAAATATGAATTGAATGAGAAGTTTTCCTCTCTTGCTATGGTACCTTTACTATCATTTAAAACTATTTATTATATGAAGTGGTGCAGAAGTGTATAATAAACCGAAAAGATAAACACAAAAAAAGGACAGCTATTTATTTAATTATCATTTTAAATATTTATCAAAAACATCCATCCATCAATGCAATATGTCTGCATTTTAATCGATAAATCGCTTGCGTTTATCACCTTTTGATCAAAACGCTGCCCTTTGTAAAGTGAAACTGCGAGCCGCGGGTTTGAAATGAATTGTAGATTAATTTTAAAGCACGATTTAGGGCATCTCATTTCATTATTATAAACATCATTTATGAATTACACTCGAACGGGCGGTAGAGTAAAATGTATAAAAAAATTAACAAATATTGTAAGAAAGCAACAGTATCACAAGTTTAGAAAAAAAAAATTTAGACTCTAAACAATAATTCGTCATCTATTTAAGGTGTTCCAGCTGCCACTGTTCTTATATTGCTCTTTGTCGGGGTAAATCGTTCAGTGACAACCCCGTAAGATTCCATATACTGTAAATAGATACTGTACATCTGTATGAATTAACTGAGATGCCCAGCCTTGAGGAAATGGTGAATTCAGGGAAAGGCTCCTCCGCGAGAGGTTTTGTCCAGACCACTGAGCTTCTACAGATTCTAAAATTGACATTGTTACCATTTTTTAATATCTGCAGTGGAAGAGTCTGAGAATTTATTTACCATAAGCTTTGTTGTATTGTTTTATTGTATTGTATTGCTTTTAATCACTCTATACAGAACCTATAATTTCACCTATGCTATTTTACAAATGGAATATTTTGTATGTTACACTCTAAAAACTGCTGGGTTAAAGGTGCGAGAGCCTTTTTCTCGAAACGTGTGTTCTTAATGGCCAGATCTGTAGGCATTAGGCAGATGCTCTTATCCAGAACTACTAACAAAAAGTGCTTTAAAGTTTACATCACTGGAAAGATACTTACACTGGATTACTAGGTTAATAGCTAAGTGGCATTAGTCAAACACAACTGGGAAGAGGGTTTTTTTTTTTTTTTTTGGCGAGGTCGGGTTGGTGGGTATTAGTCCAAGTATTGGAGAAGAAGATACGTCTTGAGTCGTCGTTTAAAGATCAAAGTCTCTGCTGTACGGACATTTTCATTCCACCACCTTGGTGCCAGAACAGAAAAGAGTCTKGATGAATGTTGTCCTCGATCCCTGAGAGATGGTGGGACGAGGCGAGTTGGTGCTGGGCCATTTTTAACTTTGTAGGCAAGCATGAGGGTTTTGAATTTAATGCGGGCAGCTACAAGAAGCCAGTGCAGGGAGCGGAGGAGTGGGGTGGTGTGGGAGAACTTGGGAAAGTTTAAAACGAGACATGCTGCTGCATTCTGGATTAGTTGCAGAGGACGTATGGTGGACAGAGGCAGATTGCAGTAATCCAGTCTGGAAATAACTAACGACTGAACAAGCACCTGTGTAGCCTGTGAAGAAAGAAATGGCCGGATTCTTCTGATGTTGTAAAGAAGAACAATTAAGGTTAGCGATGTGTGGGGAAAATGACAGATGATTGTCCACAGTTACCACAAGATTGCGGGCGGTGGCTGAAGGACTAATTTGATTATTGTCCAGGGAGATCACAATGTCTTGACCTGGGGATGCGTTACCAGGGATGAACAGCAGCCCGGTTTTACTCAGACTGATCTGTTTTGCTTCAAAATTTATAGTGATTATTTATGAAGTTATTAATAATGTTTAAGACATGTTATATTTTTGATGACCAATTCTTTCTGATGTTTATTTTGCATGAATGCTTCTAGGGCAGGGGTCTCAAACTCAGTTCCTGGAGGGCCGCAGCCCCACAGAGTTTTGTTCCAACCATAATTAAAAACACCTGATCCAACTAAACAAGTCATTAAGTCTTATTTGAAAACTACATAGTATGTATGTTGGAGCAGGGTTGGAACAAAACTCTGTGGGGCTGCGGCCCTCCAGGAACTGAGTTTGAGACCCCTGTTCTAGGAGCTATTGATGTGCATAGACTCCTTGATTAGTTGTAGTTGTGCCTGTGTCCATGGGACTGTGTAATTTATTTATTTATTTATTTATTTATTTATTTTTTGTAATACAGTTTTAAAAAGTTTTTTTATGAGTGTTTTTGGTTTAATTATTTCTCCCTAAGATTGTGATACATTTGCAATCTTCTCTCTCTCTCTCTTAGGCAGTGTGAGAGTGGTGAATGGAAGTCGGTGTGTTGGGAGAGTGGAGGTTCTTAAGGAAGGACAGTGGGGAACAGTGTGTAGTGCTGGATGGGACATGAATGATGCTGCAGTAATGTGTAGAGAACTGGGCTGTGAGGAGCCTGTTAATGTGCGCTACCTTGCTCATTTTGGACATGGATCAGGACCGATCTGGATGAAGGGTTTGGATTGTAGCGGATCAGAATCAACATTGAAGAACTGTAGCACACTGGGGCGGTGGGAAGATTTCTGTAAACATGAACATGATGTTGGAGTCACCTGCTCAGGTAAGCGTTTAATCATCATACACCGCCCAGCCCAAAATAAATAAATACATTGATGGACCTGTGTCAGGTGAAGAAAATAACATAGCAATAAGATTTATTTGAAATTACTTGAATTTTGTAACCATTCAGTGCATTATAACCTTTAAGGATAATGCTGAATTATCAGCTTTGGGAGAGAAATGCAAGCAGAAATTAATCATAAATGAGCAATATTGGAGATCATTTAAATTCTTGGTGAATTTGCATGGTACAAATGGAGAGTAGAAATCAGAGCTATGTTTAACAGTGAAAGTGGGAGCATTTTCACACAATGTGAAGAGAACTCACAGGATGGTGACTGTGTGTATACATCTGTCCATAAGGAAAGAAAAAGTTGTTAGTGAGACTCATCAGAAAAGAAGGCTTCAGTTTGCTATGGAGCACAAAGATGGGTCACATAGTCTAATGAGTCCAAATTGATCCTATTCTAGAGTGAGTCAGTGAACTGCATGAAGCAATGCTCCCATCATGCACACTGGCCACTGTACAACTCTCTGGCAGTGTTATGATCGATTGACCAGGTCTAGGCTCAGCAAAATGATATGGCAATTACTATTAATATCTAATCATTTACATTTACATTTTGTGTAAAATAGTAATTTTCTATTGATTGTGTAAAGCTGCTTTGTGACAATGACAATTATTAAAAGTGCTATACAAATAAAATTTAATTGAATTGAACTGAACTGAAAGTCAGCTGATGACCTGAATGTACTGAATTATCAGGTTATCACTTTTTGAATTTTTACTTTCCGGCCATATTCCAGGTCTCAGATTGTAAAAGAATGGTTCTGGAAGCATAAGAAATTATTTTCACACATAAACTGGCCACCACTTTGTGTGCTGTAATCAAAGCTAAGTCACAAAAAGGCACTTTATGTAGTATTTCACAATTTCATAAATGTGTTATTCATATGGATAGAATACATACAAATTCCGGATGAATGCGGATTTTTATTACATTGATAAGATTTTTGATACAAATCCACATTCCACTCATTCAGTGAAACAACAGAATACTCTGATTATTACAGTCTGGTCAGTGAGATTTTGTATAAATAGTTTCTGTGACAAATCAGAATAAATATTCTCTATTTAAAAACACAGGACTTTATTCAGAGTTTATTATTAGGTAGTATAAGTATACTATATTATTATTATTATAAACTCCCCTCTGAAATCATTGAGAAAAAGGCAAATTCCAACATGTTGCCTTACAGAGAAATACATCAAATTAACAAAAACATTGTTTAATGTATCCTTATTATCTCTTAATATATTATTAAATTATCAGCTACACATGTATTATTGCATATATATTATTGCAGTACTAACAACAATGACAACATGTATATATTATGGCAGTATACTAGACGTTTAAAGCTAAAATTTCTATTACCTTCTGTAGGTTCTTTGCCTGTTCTTGTGTAAAGTCAAATGTTTGTGCATAAAAGCCTGAATTAAATCTGCTCAAGAATAATCTGGCAACTTCAAATAATATACTTGAAAAAAAAGGTGGTTTTAATAATAAGGAGCTCAAAAAAATCCACTTGAGCACCTGTATAACCTGAATCACAATAACAAGAACTGTCCCTGCATACATACAAGCATTCCTTTTAGACTGAAGTCACTGACTCAGAATCCAGCCGACTGTAATTGTTGTGAATCAGGATTTTGCAGATGTTTCACCCTAATTTAAACATGCCCAATTCCCACCCATCATTAGGGTACCATATCTTTTCGAATTGCTCACTAATGCACTGTTGGAAGGAGCCTAATTCACTCAGAGGACATCACTATCTTCTTCTTCTGCTTGCGTGAGCTCACAGATGCCCGTGATTGACTGAGATCTACGATTGTTGTGACAATGCAGAGTGCCTCCCATCCCTCCCATCTGAGAGAGCTCAGCCAATCAGGTCTCTCCAGGCCCCTGGTTGCGGGAGGCTACAGCATCATCCGGGATTTTTGGAGAAACAGATTACCACTGTGACAATCGGGGTCCAATTACTGTGACTCTCACAACAATATTTCTGTAACTTTGATGTTCATTATGAATTCACCAATACAATTCTTTGTGTTTTAAAGTAGAGAAGGAACCAACAATTTATGACAACACCATTACAGATGATCAGAAGACAGTTATACTGACAGGTATGATGATAATGTGAGTTTTGAGCTGTTAATCATAAACATAGTCATAAATGACATCAAAGTCGATTTACTGTCAGTGATTTAAGACAACATATCAGAGTACTATGATGCTGTTCTTAGCACGTCACAAATATTATAGAAGAAAGCAGGAAAGAGAACGAAAGGAGGAACGAATTAATTTAAATTTTATGTGTCGTTTGTGTCTGGATAATTAAGTATATTTTTATTGTTCAGTATTTTATATAGAGATTCAACGAATCTAATAATTTTTTCTCACTTTACTTTATTCTCTCTCTCTCTCTCTCAGACGGTGTGAGGTTGGTGGATGGTGGAAGTCGCTGTGCTGGGAGAGTGGAGGTTCTTCGTGATGGACAGTGGGGAACAGTGTGTGCTTCAGCCTGGGATATGAAAGATGCTGCAGTGGTGTGTAGAGAGCTGCACTGTGGGGAGCCTGTAGATCTGCGGTACTGGGCTGAGTTTGGACAAGGATCAGGACCAATCTGGATATATGATTTGTACTGTAGAGGATCTGAGTCAACACTGAACAACTGCAGTTCACAACAGGAACATGTCTGTGATCATATTATTGATGCTGGAGTCATCTGCTCAGGTAAACGTCTGTACAGGATTGTGTCATTTAATGTCCATGATATGTTCTCTGAAATAAAATATTATTGGATTTGTTTGATTAAAAAAAACATACTTTACAAACCTATATGGGATATTGTAATAAAATTGTTGCTTCAAACCCCCAGTGACCCTGTACAGCAAAAGAGGTAGAGAATGATAGAATGAATGAATTTTGAAAATAAAATAACTTTTAGGAGCACATACTTGGGCAGTCAGGTGTTGTTCAAATGGATCTTATGCAAAAAAATGACTGTACTTATAAAAACAAAATGCCATTTGTTACATTTTTGATTAAAAAAAAAAAGTTATTTTTATTATTGCGTTCATTTTAAGTGCACTTTAGATCTGTTTAAAGAACATTGCAACTTCATACAGAGAAAAAGCCAAGACTGTCTGCTGGTCCTCACCGGTGCTCTGGGAGAGTGGAGGTGTATCATGGACGTTCCTGGTCCACAGTGTGTGATGCTGACTTTGACCAGCAGGATGCAGAGGTTGTGTGTCGAGAGCTGGGCTGTGGGATTCCTGTGAAGGTGCTGGGATCAGCTGCTTTTGGCCGAGGGGAGGGTCAGGTGTGGACAGAGGAGCCTCAGTGTAGAGGAAATGAATCTGTGATTGCCTTTTGTCCAACATCATCTTCACTCAAACACTCACACTGCTCCCATGACAACGATGTGGGATTAATATGTTCTGGTTAAGTATCATGATTTAACTTCTGTTTAAATAGAGACCACATACCTGTCAATCAAACTTTAAGGKGTCTTTGTTAATGTTCCTCTTTCACTGAGCTCTCGGCTGTTTGTTCAGGTCACACAGAGG
>QMIH01004594.1:6853-16721 GCA_003987875.1 Clarias batrachus
CAGGCTTCTGCACACACACACACACACACGTGTATAAAACACTACAGCTCTCCTGGATCTAAACCCCTGAAAGACACACGACTGATCACATGACTCACCCTCTTATAGTAGTTTTTGACCTTGGTTGCCATGCCGACCTGCATCATCAGGGGCGGGTACTCCTCACTGTACTCCGCCAGGATCAGGTCTCCGTCTTTACCTGTCAGATCCTGATTGGTTCGCATGAAGAACATGTCTCCGCCCCCTGAGGCCTGTCGCTCCTGCTCCCTCATCTACACACACACACGCACACACAGCATGAAGAACACGTCGCCACCCACAAGGCGTGTCAGCCTCACACACACACACACACCCACACACACACACCTTGGCCTTCTTCTTGATGTGTTTGAGGAGGGGCTGCACTGGGTGAGGTCCAGGCTGAGACAGAGAACCGAACGAGTACTTCTTGAGCGAGGGACGGTGGAACAGACGGAGCTTCATGGGGCCCATGTGGGTCGGGAAGAACGGCTGCCTCAACTCCAACGCCGGGATAGAGTGCTGCGGAGGGAGACAGAGAGACAGAGACACAGAGAGAGACATATAGAGAGAGGGAACAGGGGAAGGTGGGAGAACAGAGAACAGACACAGGGGAACAGAGACGAATTAAACACTAATCGTACCTGTAGCGGTTGTTACACACCTGTCCATTAGTGTGTGTTCATTACAGCACGTGTGTTTTTACCCCACCTGAATGATGTTGCCCCCGAACGTGCCCCTCAGACCCTGCTGTTTGGGGTAGTAGAACTCATCATTAGACAGATTCCACGGGTCTTTAACCTCCGGCTGGGACATGTTCTAGACAGACACACACAATACAAAGAATTTTTTTAATGTGTTTGGGACACGCCCACAATGGACAGGTGCGTGAGTATATGCATTGAACAGTAAATAGGGGGTGTGTGTGTGTGTGTGTAGTCTGGGACAGTGGACAGGTGAGGGTGATAACCTGCTGCGGTTCCTCTTTGATGACGCCCGTTTTCCCAAGCAGAATGCGGCTCTTTTTTAGAGACGACTCCTTCTTGTTCTCCTTAGATGGAGAGTGAGACGTTCTCTCTTCCTTCTCACTGGGGATCTCTGTACACACACACACCGACAGACAAGTTTGCTTATAACCCAATGGGTTTTTATGATGAATAGAGCCATGCAGTGTGATAAAGGTCAAAGGTTACCCAGTATGATGTTCTCGTCGTTGGGGTCGAGGGTCAGGACGGGAGGAGACAGCAGACGGTCCATGTTCTGATCGTCCCAGATGATGTTGTCTTCCCATCGCCCGTACACCAGCTCCTCATTATCGATTGGGAAAATGGAGTACCACGAGGCGTCGCCCTCATGGGAAACTACACACACACACACACACACACACACACACACACACACACACAGTTAAACTTGTTATGGTGAGTTATGGATGAATCATGTGGACTACAGAGTAAGACCTAATTGTAAGGCTTATAATGTAGTCTTAGGGTATTAGATCCCTAGAGGTGGTGTTGGGGGAGATGGCTATGGTGGTGGAAGCGTTCGGTGGAGACTGTAGTTTTTGGTGGAGATGGTGGTGTTTGGTGAAAGCGGCTCAGAACTGGTTCTCATCTTATCTTACTCAAAGAACGGAGCATGTTGCTCTGGGAGAGGCTAAATCCGCTACACACAATGTCACCTGCGGTATTCCTCAGGGTTCGGTGCTCGGCCCTATTTTGTTTATATTGTATATGCTCCCTCTGGGCGATATCATCAGCCGGCACGGTATTTTATTTCATTGCTATGCTGATGACACTCGGCTTTACCTCAGGATGAATTAAACCTCCTCGTCTACTCTGCCATCATCCACTTTGACTCTGATCTGTTTGGAGGAGATAAAGTCATGGATGAAGCAAAATTTCCTGCAGCTGGAAAGCTCTGAAGACTGAAGCTATTTAAGTAGGCGCCCCACCCCAGGTTAGGACATCTAACATCACTAGTATTACCTTTTCTGGTCAGGAGAGCCCATTGTTGACATCTGTTATTAAGCTTGGGGTTAAAATGGACTCTAATTTGACGTGTGAGGCTCATATCAAACATCTGTGTAAGACGTCTTATATTCACCTTGGGAATGTTGCTAAACTGCGTCCAGCACTCACTTTTGCAGATGCAGAAAAGTTTGTCCATGCGTTTGTCTCCTCCAGGCTGGACTTCTGCAATGCACTCCTAATTGGGACTTCTGGAAAAATCCTTCAAAAGCTGCAGTATATTCAAAACACTGGCTCCCTGTTTCATTCAGAATTGGTTACAATGTTGCCCTTCTTACCCACCAGTGTATTTATGGGGATGCCCCGTTCTACCTCAAAGAACTTATTACCTCACATAAGTCCACACGTAATCTCCGCTCTGCGTCATTACATTCTTTTCAAGCCTCCTAAGACTAAGCTACATACTATAGGTGATCGGGCTTTTTGCTCAGCGGCACCTAGACTGTGGAATGCTCTTCCAGAGTTTCTGAGGACGCCACAGACTGTTGATGATTTCAAATCTGGTCTTAAAACTTACCTTTTTATCAGAGCTTTCGGGTCAAATTAATTTGTAGCATTTTGAGATTTGCTTCAAATATAAAGTGCGTTATAAATAAAATGTATTATTATTTATTATTATTATGGTAGTGGTGGTGTTTGATGGAGATGGTAGTGTTGGGATTTGATTTGGAGATGGTTGTTTGGTGGAGATGTTAATGTTGGTGGAGATAGTAGTGTTGGTAGTGTTTGGTGGAGATGGTACTGTTGGTGGTGTTTGGTGGAGATGGCTGTGATGGTGGTGTTTGGTGGAGATGGTAGTGTTGTGTTGGTGGTGTTTGATGGAGATGACTGTATTGGTGGGTGGAGATGGCTGTGTTGTGTTGGTAGTGTTGGAGATGGCTCTGTTGGAGGTATTTGCTGGAGATGGTAGTATTGTTGGTGTTTGGTGGAGATGGTAGTATTGTTGGTATTTGGTGGAGATGGTAGTGTTTGGTGGAGATGGTAGTGTTGGAGGTGTTTGGTGGAGATGGTAGTATTGGTGGACATAGTAGTATTGGTGGTGTTTGGTGGAGATGGTAGTATTGGTGGTGTTTGGTGGAGATGGTAGTATTGGTGGTGTTTGGTGGAGATGGTAGTATTGGTGGTGTTTGGTGGAGATGGCTATGATGGTGGTGTTTGGTGGAGATGGTAGTGTTGGTGTTTTCTCACCTTCTTGGCTGTGTTTGTCACGCTTGGACCCGGTTATAGAGGGAGTTTTGGTAATGGGGGGCGGAGTCGGGGAAATCAGCTGAGAATTACTGCGACTCAGACCTACACACACACACACACACACACACACACACACACAATACAGCGATCATAATGGAACAAAAGAGAAACATAATTACACACTCTGTGTTTAAGTATTGATGTGTGTGTGTGTGTGTGTGTGTGTTTACCCTGTTGTGCGTTGTAAGCATTAGCATTGCGCGTCATGCTGGAAGGAAGCCACCCTGCCAGACTGGCCCTCTGGGTCTTAGTGCCCTTGTGTTTCACATCCTCGCCGTTCCAGATGATGTCGTCCTCCCACTGCAGCTGTGTGACCATGAGGAAGAGCTCGTCCTCCAGCTGCGTGCGCGCACACACACACACACACACACACACACACACACACACACACACACACAGAGTGCACAGAGAGAGTACACATGAGACTTTAGGTATGCAGATCAATGTGTATGTGCTTGTGTGTGTGTGTGTGTGTGAGATACAGACCTCGGTCTTCGGCTTGTCTTGGTTGCTGCTCTGCTCTGCTCCAGGTGTGTGTGGTTCAGTGTGTGTATCTGTGTGTGTATCAGTGTGTGCTTCAATGTGTGTATCTGTGTATGTTTCAGTGTGTGTATCCGTGTGTGTATCTGTATGTGTTTCTGTGTGTGTATCTGTGTGTGTATCTGTGTGCGTTTCAGTGCTTGTTTCAGTGTGTGTTTCAGCATGTGTATCAGAGTGTGTATCAGAGTGTGTATCATCGTTGTCCTGGCGCAGTGTGAGGCCGTAGTGAAACCCCGCCCCATCCTCGGGCACGCCCAGCATGTCGTACCACAGCTGAGCCGGACCGTAACGCCACTCGGCTACACGCGGCCTCGACTCGGACACACCCTCGCCCTCACACACCACAGACACACTCTTACACTCCACCGGTGCCATCATGGAGATCTACACACACACACACATACATATACATAAACAGAGGGAGACACACAGACTGTCATTACGTCTACACACTGTGTCTACACAAGAATATATGTGTGTTTGTGTGTGTCCCTGTCTGTCACCTCATCATCAGACAGGCACTGCTCCGGTGGAGGGGGCAGGGCATATTCATAATCCCACCCAGATTTCCGCTCGTCTCCACCCTCCGGGGCGTGTGATTCGCCGTCAACAGTGGGCGTGTCCGAATGTGCGTCCTTGTGTTTCTTCTTCCTCTTCCTGCGAGCGCTGCGCCACACTGATGGCATGTTTTTACCAGGACCGAACAGACGCAGGAACCGCAGAACCTAACACACACACACACAGAACTGCCTGATATGATTCCAGTCCCACCACATGTGTGTGTATACGTGTGTGTGTATGATGAATGTGTGTGTATATGTGTGTACCTGGCCTGGCCTGAACTCAGGGAACAGCTCTGTGACTTGAGGCAGACATTTAGTCGTGTCTTTCTGCATGATTCCAGCCAATGGGAGTGTGATGGTGGGAGCTCCGGAGGCTGTCGGCCTATCACACTCACTCTCGCTGTCTGAGGAGCTGCTAAACTCCGCCTTCTCCCCGACAGAGGAGGGAGCGATGATGGAGGGGAGAATAATACCATCTCCTTCATCACTCACTACTAGAGAGAGAAAGAGAGAGAGAGAAATATATACAGTGGAACCCTGGGTTGTCAACATAATAAATTCTGGAGGTGTGCTTGTATATCAAAACACTCATATATCAAAGCCAATTTCCTCCATAAGAAATAATGAAAACTCTGATGATTCGTTTCACAACCCAAAAATATTAATATAAAAATAATGAATTCAAAATATAAAGTTAAATAAATCAATCAAATTAACATGCATTTTACCTTTGGAAAGAATCGCGACAGAGCAGTGTTTCCGTTAGTGCATGCGCGCGTGTGTGTGAGAAGGAGGGAGTGCTTTTGCTTTACACGCGTACACACACACAAGTTATAATAAACAGTATACGTGCACATGAAAGGATGTGTGTGAAAGGATGATTTTAATACACAAAATAAAAGATGCTTTACACACACACACACAGTCACAGTGTTATACACGCGCACTGAGACCGAGGATTAAAGACGATTACCCACAATCCCACAGCGCGTGAGAGAGAGGAACCATCGCCTCAGTTGTGATCACGTGATGCGTACGTGTCACATGACACTCGATGATACTTAGTACTCGTTAATCAAGTCAGTCAAAATTTTTTGCTTGTCTTGTGGAATGCTCACAAACTGAGGTTACACTGTATCTGGGTTTATTTTGAACTGACAAAACACTGTGTTTGTGTGTGTGTCTGTCTCTCTCTCACCACCACTGGAGCTCTGTGTGGGCGGGTCTTCTTTTTTAGCAACGATTGGCTGGGTTGGGGGTGGGGGCGGGGGCATGAGCTTCGCATCAATGTCCTCAGAGTCAGCATCATAGTCATCTTCATCATCTACACACACACACAGGGAGGGAAGAACAGAACATGATCACAGATTTACTTTATGTGTGTGTGTGTGTGTGTGTGTGTGTGTGTGTGTGTTTGTGTACCTGCTCTGTGTGACAGCTGCATGCTGCTCATAGCTTGTTTGTATTTCCGGGTTTCATCCTCAGCGACTTCACTGATGTCTGAATAATCCACTGCATCATCAGTGCTCTTCACCCAGCCTACACACACACACACACACACACACACACACACACACACACACACACACACACACACACACACACAAAATGATAAGCTGCTGATATCTTCAGAATATTTCTCAGAACAGTCGCTCTCTCTCGCTCTCTCACACACACACCGTCAGCGTCAGTGCTGTGATCTGTGTCCTCCTCAGTGGCGGTGATCTCTGTAATGAGCGCGCTCAGACCGAGAGAGCCCAGACCCGCCAAGTGCTTCTTACTCTCCTGAGAGACAGACAGAGACACAGTTAGTTACAACAAACAGGTAAAATGTTTAAATCTAATAATAATCTGCTGATCTTTAATGTAATGAGTGATATGATTATTATTTGAGGTTGAAGTCCACGTCCATGTCTGTGTGTCTCTCTGTACAGCAGAACTCTCTGTCTCACTTATTAATAGACAGAAATCACATTCTGTAAGGTTGAGTATCTGACGCCTTGTTTACACTAAGTTGTACTTCTTTGGTGCTCAGACAAATACACTCGCTGTTCGGTAATCGGAGAGAGAATCACAGATGAGAAATGGAAAAAGTCGATCAGATAAAGATGAAGTTTTGTCTTAAAACCACTCCAGCGTGTTCAAATTCACTTCTACCACTTCAGCGCTGTTATTTCAGCCAAAGTGAAAATATGAACTAATCCCAGTCAAAATATTCACTTTATCTTTTCTCATTAATATCTATTGCTGCAGGTGTTTGTTTACATTGAGACAGGAGCGCATTAGTAGATTATTTTAAAGTAGATTATTAAATCCCACACAGAACTGTTCATAACATCACTTTTACTATTTTACTAAGTACTGCAGAAGATTCAATAAATTCTGTCCAGACAGTTTTCTGCGACTGGTTTCTGGTCCTCCAGTGTATGAAATGTAAAATATACAAATGAAAGAGAGAGTTCTGACACAGACAAAACCTTCCTGTTATTTATACAGATTAAGTTCTTCTCTCTGTTTCTCTCTGACTTTCTCTTCCACACTGATTATTCACGCTGCTTCTCTTTCGTCCCTCTTTCCTCACCGTGTCCAGGACACTGTCGTCCTCCAGCTGTCCATCCTCGTTGATGTTTCCGAACAGGAAGCCGGTCAGGTGGAAGGGACGGTCCTGATCGTCCTCGCTGTCCGAGTCCGACATGATCCTGGACAACAAACAATCAGTCAGTCAGTCCACAGGACTGGAACACATCCTCCGCCGGCGTGTTGCGTATTCTGAGTTACAGTGAGCTCTAAACAACGTTACATTTCACTAAACACTTTGTCCTTTAGTGCACTACCCAGGGCACATCCAGAAAAATAATTAAAATGATAAACTAACAGGATGATAAACTACAATAACTAGGTCTCTGTGCTATGTTCAGTACCATGTATACTCTAGAGTATAGAAAAAGTCATTCAGAATTCTTCTTAAAAGCATCATAATGATAATAATAATGACTAGATAAAGTGTGTGTGTGTGTGAATGGAGTGAGAAGCCTCAGTAAATCCTTCCTCACCTCTTTCCCGGAGCGGTGTTTACACCAGGCCCTGACTTAATCCCCGGACTCGAGTCGTCGGTCCTCCCCGGGAAAGGAGCGCTATCTCAGGGCAGGGCTCTCCGAGCCGCCCGGTTAGCCTAGCCACCGCTAATCAGTAAATCAGTTCTTGAGAGAAAGCCGCGTGTAAAAAATAAATCACCGATTTCCGCTCTGATACTGTTTATTGTTCATGTCTGTAAATATTAAATAACTCAGTAAAAACTCATCACGCCGGTGCAGCAGGACTGCAGGCTAACCGCTGGAGTAGTGTTTACTCTGTCCGCTTCCGGTTTCCGTCGCAGCGTCACTTCCGGTTTGGAAGCCCCGCCCACGAAGTCTTGTTGCATTGACCTTATGTAATTATATACCTATATAATCGTGTGTATGTTTATAGATATAAACACATAACATTCACACTCAAACACTAACACAACAGAGACCAGTTATTATACATCATTTACAACATGGATATTACACACCATATACCCAAAAGTATGTGCACCCCCGACTAGAGCTGCACGATTCATCTAAATAAATCACGATCTCGATCCACACACACATGCGGTCTCATTTCTAAATGACGTTGATTCACTTCCGTGTGTTTCCCTGCATTCAGTTCACGCTGCTTTCACACGGTATTGGTCACACTCGCACGATAACAAAACACTATAAGCTTTAATCGTTATTATTTCACCAATCAATCATAAATCTCCATCACGTCTCTCCTCTCCCTCAGTCAGTGTAACCCCTGCTCACTGCACCACTGGTCACATCTGGTTCACCTTCTTACCTTTCCCTATGTGTGTGTAAATGCTCTTACTGTCACTATTAAACATAGCTGTAGTTCTACTTTAGTTTTTCACTCTTTGATTTCCTGTAAGTGATCTCCCCTCACGCTCATTCAGGATGTTTTCCCGACCACATTTCTTCCTCGGACATGACGAGTCAGCACTATCCCTCCAGTGTTTAATGTGTGTTACAGTTCTTAACCCAGTGTTAGTAGGTACAGGAATCTCCTTAGCTGTTCTCTTTGCTTCATGCAGGACAATAATTTGACTCTTCTGAAACAGCCGAACATCTTTGCCACGCCCACATGATGTGTCCTCTGACCTGGGTGTGTAAGAATGAGAATGAGACTCACTGCATCAGTCAGGGTTAAATCACGTGTACCAGCTGAACCACATTAATCCAACGGAAGACTCTTACCTGTTCACTCAGTTACATCCAGGTGCTGACGTTGTTTTTGGTGTGCAGAATAGAGTTAGTGTGAGATCTCAAAAACATTACAGTTAAAAAACAAAAGACACAGACTCATGTCAGGGACAGACTGCTCATGGATTAGATTAGATCTGTTCTGATGTGATGAAGAAGCCTGATCTAATGTTACACAAATCGCCTGTGTGTGTGTGTGTGTGTGTGTGTGTGTGTGTGTGTGTGTGTGTGTGTGTGTGTGTGCGCGCGTGTGTGTGCGCGCATGCTCTGAGACAGGATTTACAAATTCAAACAGAAAATCTGAAGTGTGTAATATCTAGACACATACAAACAGCAGTTACCAGCATTAGGCAGATCAGACGTTACACATGATCTAGAATTTTTATTTCACAAAAGGGAAACGACTTTTTGTACAGAAATGAATTTTTAATATTTGAACTGAAACATCATGAAGGGCTTCAGTAAGAAAAGCAGTGTGACTTGTTGCTCTATGCTCGTGATAATAACAGTAATTGAACGCTGTAGTGTGTATTCACTTGAATCACAGGAATTCACAGGAATCACATGTCGCTCAGCGCGGTGTCGTCTCCACTGCCCTGAGGCTCCTCTACACCGCTCTGCAGTCCACAGATGCCACTTTCGGGACATTTATTGCTCCAGACACCCCACTCAATTCCGTCATGTAGCACCGGTGCCACTGCACAAGAATCTTCAGAGTTCTACATAACACACACACACACACACACACACGGAAAGAGACACAGCAGGACACTGTCCTGAGAGAGAAACCATCCCACCTTCCTACAACAGACTCTATAGTGGTTGGACGGCCAGCTTTGTTTTTTGGGTCGACACAGTACAAGCGGATCTGTTTACTGCTGCGCCATCTCCACCGCCCTGAGCACACTCCACCTACAAAACAACCAATCAGGAAACACTAACATACAATCAATATGTGTGTGTGTGTGTGTGTCTGTTTACTCTACTTATGAAATCTTCAAATGGTTGTTCATTAAGTGTGTTTAAACGAAATGGCATTACAGTATTGCCTCACAGTTTCTTGGCAAAAAGAAGTAGTTTGCTCTGGTCCCATCCCAATGAGACGTGGCGACATAGCTTACAGCAGGGTTATGGTCACTGAACCGCTGGATGTCCAGGTGGTGCTCCGAAAACAACGTGGGCT
>QMIH01004600.1:2175-14738 GCA_003987875.1 Clarias batrachus
TTTTTTTTTTTTTTTAGTTCTTGTTGTACTCACCTGCAGTACCTTTATCGCCCACTATGGTGCGATGCTTTGGGAATCTCTGCTTTAAAGAAATAATTTACGTCTACAGTCCAAACCTATCCAGAAGCAGATGAGAACAATTGGCAAAAATTAACCAATGATGACAGAAAGGGGCGGAGTTAGGATTCAATCAGAACCCAAGGCTAACACCTTGTTCCCATGGAAACGGTGTCAGGAAGTGAGAAAAAAAAAAAACATCTCACTGTGTAAAAAGTCTCACTAACACCCAACATGTTTTCCCAGACTGCCTTACAATTATATAATTAATCTCTGCATTTTTTTTCTTCACACTTCACTCTCTGACTTCTGCACTCTGTCTGACTTTTCGTGTCTTACTCCATCTTAAGCGCTCATTAATCAGCCAATCAGGCCTTGCAAAGAAATGTCTCTTATTAAGCAGCTCATCAGTGAGGAGAAGCATTAATATTCTGTGTCTGATTGTCGACCTGAAGCGTGACTTCTGTGTGGGTTTCCATGTAACATGTTTTAACAGGACGGAAAAGAAACATCTGGAACATTTGTGTGATGAAGAAAATATAGTATGAAAGGCCAGCAGGCTGAGCTCCATATATTAACAAATCATCCATCACACAGACCATAAAAAAAAACAGAGAAATAATGACGACTATTAATCTTTTCCTGAATGTATTCCGTACTCCTGACCCGCATTATGATACGCTGAATATTCCCAAGGCATGAGACGACCTAGTGAATCAGATGTGACCCGTGGAGAAATAACGGATGCTGTTTTCATGGAGAATTGTTTATTTGACCATTTCGGCTCTGCGGGACTCCGTATCGGTGCTGTGGGGAAAGTTTACACGTGCAGATTGCAGAAAATGAGCTCCGGATCAGGGGGCGGGAGAGCGAACGCAGCGTGCGGCGTGGCTTGCTTCAATGCTCGAATCCTCTCGGGTAACGTGGTATTTACGCCGCGATGTTTAGGAAAACAGCAATTAAAAAGATCCTGTCGGGACTCGGGTGGGGATTTGCGGCTTTTCGATTAAGCAGGTTTGGGTTTGAAGGCAGATTAGATGAAGAAAGATGATGGTTTGTTCGCGCTGTTATTGTAAGAAAAACAACAACAACAACACATTAAGCTAATGCATAACTACTGGTCTGTAGCTATTTATATATAGTGGTAGAGCTCAGTGGTTAAACCGTTGGAGTAGTTATCGGAAGGTCCAAACGCCACCACAGTCGGGTCACAACTGCTCTGATGTATAAAGAGATAAAAGTGTAAGTTGCTCTAGAAAAGGGTGTCTACTGAATGCCTTAATGTAAATGTATACAGTAGGTTTAATGTAAAGTGCTGAGTTTTGTTA
Organism: Clarias batrachus; assembly: GCA_003987875.1. NCBI lineage: Eukaryota > Metazoa > Chordata > Actinopteri > Siluriformes > Clariidae > Clarias > Clarias batrachus. The sequence goes on from QMIH01004600.1 coordinate 3,561, forward strand.
ACCAGGAGTGCAAGGTTTGTAGATGATGCAAGCAGAGTTGGAAAGAGTAATAAACTTTTGTACTCAAGTACAAGTACTGTTACTGCAGTGAAATTTTACTGAAGTACAAGTACAGTTACCATTATAAAAATCTACTCAAGTAAAAGTAAAAAGTAGCTCATTAAAATTTACAAAGTTACAAACTTACTTTTTTAATAGCAGAGGTGGGATGAGAGGCGGGGGGGGGGGGGGGGGGGGGTAGGGGGGTGTTCAAGTGTAGTTCAAAAATGAGAAGCGGATATAAATCTCAAACTAGTTGCTTTTAATTGAAGGAACACCCTTGCATAATAAAGCTGTTGCCTTTCTTGCCCTTGAAATCAAAGTGGTCGCTTAAATATGGCCAGGGGTCCGCATCACTGGCATCTGTTCTGTCCGTCTCCATCGTTCTTCTGAGTTTGACGTGTCTGTTCTCCCCACACACATCAATCAATCAGTGCAGTGGCTTCCAAGTGCAATATTTTTCCTTCACCATTGCATTATTTTTATTATTTTTTATTCATATATTTTTTTTTACCTCAATAGCGAATATGATTTAAAATGTAACGACGTACAATATTCCTAACGAAACATACTTAAGTGAAAGTAAATTTACAGATTTTAAAAACAACTTTAAAACGTAGACAAAAAAAAACTCAATTACAGTAACGCGAGTAAATGTAATTCATTACTTTCCACCTGTGGATGCAAGGTGAGGGAACATACTGTAGCATCATGTTTTCATTACATTGTTTGAAACAGGCTTTAGTAACATCAGATCTGACAGAACACACTTAGAATAAAAAACAAAACAATTTGACCTTTTGCACACAACGTCACAATGTCTGTCCACCATGGTCCCGTCCACTTCTAGACTGCTAAAGGGAGTCTGACCTACTTAACAGGATGTCGGTTCCTAAACTCACATACAAAACCAGCACTTTTTTTTTTCACGCCGTCTCTGCAGTAATCGCTTCTCAGTCATTCTGAACCGACCGTGTCGTTTGGTGCTAATGTCAGCTACAAAGCTAACTAGCTTCTAACACAAGGCTGAATCCCAAATCCCTCTCTAACCCCTGATCAAGGGCACTATTTGGTGTGTGGAACAAGAGATTGTACACCTTACCTAGCGCACTAGCTTTCCATTTAGCACTATTTGGGACTTACCTAGCGCACTAGCTTTCCATTTAGCACTATTTGGGATTTAACCCTAGATGAGTGAGTTAGCTATTAATCAGAAAGCTTGAAATGTCAGTATCAGTCGTCATCATTACCTGCACGTCGTTTAATGAACAATAAAGCACCGATTGTTCTATAGTATCATCTCGTTGTCCACTATGACAAAATGCGTATGAAAATAATAAGCAGAACTTAAGCTATCGATTACTACAGTAGGTTACGCTTTTATCTGTGTAACAAAGCATCAGGTGGTCCGGTAGATCATCAGGTGATCATCAGGGTTTGTTTGTTTGTTTGTTTGTTTTTGGCCCTGCAATACACTTTGAACATAATTATTAATAAAAAATACACCAAAGGTCGTTTAATGCTGTTTCTGCTGCTGGGAGTCACATGATTTCAAAAGGACTAATTCCGTTAGCTTCAAGTCAATTAGCAAACGTTGTAACCAATATCACTAGCATCTGAGAATGTGTGTGTGTGTGTGTGTGTGTGTGTGTGTGTGTGTGTGTGTGTGTGTGTGTGTGTGTGTTTTGGGTGTTGTCGGGAAATCGGATTAGTCATGATAATCACTTGTGAACGGGGCGAGGTGAACAGAAAATTAATAAAAAGCTGTGAGTGTTGATGTAAAAATGACACCAGTGTGCTAAATGCTTGTGTTTTCCCAAATACAAACAAACAAAACAAGAAAACCACAAATTTCTTTTTATTGCCACATTTTCGCCCAATCCTTAATATAAAATAACATTAGTGTAGACATTTTTTTCCTGCATGTGTGTGTGTGTGTGTGTACAATTAGCAATTAGCATTAACAGGTTGAGATTGTTTTGCCAAGCAGCATGGTCTGAACGTCTTGTCAGAAGCCCAGCTGCTGTTTTTACGCGCACACTCACACAGGAACCAGCGCGAGCAGCAGCAGTAGGCGTGAGGCTTTTCCACTTCCTCGGAGAAACAGCCTGAGCTATTGGAACAGTGTCAGTCATGAAATTTGCTCAGGCCCGAGACCTGCATTACCGATCGACTCCCATCGGACGCGGCGCAACAGCTTGCAGCACTGGAATCATTTGGAAGGTCGCACTAAGAAGCGGCTGGTCAAAGAGGCAGTGTGGGCGGTCGAAATGCTGCGAGCAAATCTGTGAGAACAGCCTGGTCATAAATACTGAAGGGGGTTGAAAAAAAGAAAAAAAAAGAAAAAAAAAAGAAAAAACAACAAAAACCCTGTAAGATTTGGCATGCACTGTATGTTCGCTTCAATTCATTAGTTAGCGTTCAGTACAGGGCACGGAAAAGCTCTGGATCGTAAACCTGAGAGCTAACGTCAGACCATAGCGTAATGAGATGAAATATATTCCTTACACTTGAACATTGAAGCACCTTGTAATTTGTGTTGTGTATTGTTTAAATGTCATGTCTCATACAAAACGTTTATTTTTTTCTCCTGCTGATCCGCCACTTCACTTTATTAAACTTTGAATAGATTCTGTTAACTATCACAAAATAATCAATTTACTCACCTGCACATACCACACTGGAGCTTTTAGCTAACTAAACAGTAAGCGTGTTAGCTACTGTAGCTATGTGCTTAAAGAAAGAAACGCATATACCTGTGATAACATTTTATGAACTCAGAGTTATCTCAGAATCTCAGTTTGATCTTTTATTTTAAAAAATGTATATAGATATATAGAGAAAAATTAAGTCTGGAAAGAAGCAGCAAAGAAGCTGGACTAAATCTGAGAACAAAGCTGCGGTAGTCCAAAGCTAAGTGTGTAACATTTTCACATTGATTTGTGTGTTATTCAGTTTGGCTGAAACGAGTCATCATTAGAGGCAACTTTTCAGAAAAGCTTGGACTGAGATCCTGAAAATAAAGGCATTGGTTCACACACACACACACACACACACACACACACACACACACACACACACATTTAATGCCCAGCCATTTTGTCTAACACTAACCACCAGTTTATGCATATTTTACAGCATCTAAGTTTCAACATTTTTTCATTTGATTGTATTTATTTCAGATGGTACAACTGATATCTGCATTTAAAATACTGACCCAAACACCTACACCTACACGAACCACCCACATCGCCGACGGAAACTTTTCAGACCCTTTTAAGTTTTTTCACATTTTGTTATGTCTCATATTTCTCATCATTCTGCCCACAACACTCCACAATGACAAAGTAAAAACAGGTGTTTTTTATGTTAATTTATGGAAAAAAAAGAAACCGAAATATCCCATTTCCATAAGTATTCAGACCCTTTGTTATGACTCTTGCAATAGCGCCCTGGTGCGTCCTGCTCTCATCAGTCATCCCGAGAAGCTTCTACGACTTGACTGGAGTCCAGCTGTGTTTAATTGACTTAATTGGACATAATTAGGAAAGGCACACAGCTGTCTGTATAAGGTCTCACAGTAGATTATGCATGTCAGAGTGAAAACAGAGCCATGAGGTCGAGATAATTATCTGTAGAGCCCAGAAACAAGATTACACTATGTCAGGATACAGATCTGTGGAAGGGTACAATAATCTTAGAAAGTATTCAATAGCAGAAAAGCCTCCATCATTCTTAAAACGGAAGACATTTGGAACAACTAAAAAAAAATAAAAAGGTCTTTATTAATCCATATCTCTCGGTATTCGACCCCATTTCCCCCCCCCCAACTAGAGTGAAATTATTTACACACAGAACGAAGAAAATTATAAATATTTGCATTGAGTTTAATCATACACAAAACAATTTACCACTGTTTACATTCATACAGTAAAAAGATGCAGGGAAGATTCAAAGAAAATAGAACAAAGTGCACGCGATATTAAAGAACCAGTCTAAAATTTTGACGCACCTGCTCAGTGTTTGCTGCACACGACTGCTTTAATGTTTTTGTTTAGTGATTAATTTTCTATATTTTAAAATAATACTTTTTTTTCAAAACTATGAAATAACACATTTTACATTAGGTAATTAGGTAACAACAACACTAACAGTCAGTTGTTATTCTAAGACATGAAGGTCGGCTGTTCTGGATCAGTTCTCACAAGAACAGTATTGTGTTGAGTGTGTGTGTAAACCCCATCAAGCTCCATGATGAAACTGTCTCTCGTGAAGACCTTCTCAGGAAAGCAAGACCAAAACATTAGCTCTGCTGCAGAGGAGAAGTTTATTTAGTGGCACCAGCCTCAGAAATCACCAATTAACAACCAGCACCTCAGATTAAAGCCGTTATGAAGCTTTACAGAGCAGAAGTAGCAGATACGTCTCAATATCAACTGTTCAGAGGAGATTATTGTGTGTTTTATATAACACCTTCAGTATTGTTTTACAGTGTAGAAAGAAATAAAAATCAGGAACGACGATGGAGTTTGAAGGAGTGTACAAAGAAAGTGGGTAAGGGCGGAAACGTGCGCCGTGGAGAAACCAACATTTAGGAGGAGAGACATTTATTTATTTCTGTAAAGCTGCTTTGCGTCAATGCTCATTGTTAAAAACACTGTTGAACTTTTAAAAAAATAATTTCTATAAAGTGGATTAGACAATGATCCTGAGGGTGAATTCCCCCAGATGTGTGTGTGTGTGTGTGTGTGTGTGTGTATACACTACATTACAAGCAGAACTGGACTTGAAATTGGTATTCATATGTTGTTACAGTAACTCACTCAGATCAAACTGATTTCATTAAATGCAACTTCCAACATGTTGGAAGAAATAATAAAAAATTATCTAAACAGGGTTGCGGGGGGGGACTGGAGCCTGTCCCAGGAGACTTGGGGCACTTGGCGGGGTCAAGACCCTGGACAGGGTGCCAATACATTGTTTTTATTATCATAATGTTTTGGTTCTATAAATGACGCATCCGAATAGCAGTTTCAAATCCGGAACCCTGGAGGTGCAGGTTTGATTGCCAGAAAATCAGCACACACGCTTAGGATATTTTATGCTTGCTGTAAATAACAACAATAAACAAACAAACAAAAAAAATTACAAAGTCAACACAATAATCTATCTGCACAATTAATTAGATGAACTATAAACTAAACCAAATCCATTCTGTTTTTTAATTAACATGAACTTATGAGAGATCAAAGTGCATCGATTCCCGTACTCACTGACCTGTACAGTATCAGTACCTCTCTCTGCGACAGTCATTCTCTCTCTCTCTCTCTCTCTCTCTCTCTCTCGCTCTCACTCACTCTCTCACTCAGACACACACACACACACACACACACACACACACACATCTATTAACATTTGAGTTTTTTTATGAATATAAAAATTGCTACATGATTAAAACTGATGCAAATATTTTAATGTTACTGTAAATACTGACATTTGTATAAACAAAGGTCTGTTCTGGCAACACAGCATACTGTACTGTAGGTCATGATGATTAAAAGAAAATATGGAAGCCTTGCAGGTGTGTGTTAATGGAGAAGCTTCAGACATCAAACTGTGTATTTGGGTTTTTACATCTGTCAGGTAGAACGCAAATGTTCATGACGTTGCAAAAATGTAGAACTTTCAAAATGAGCATATTATTATTATTATTATTATTATTATTATTATTATTATTATTATTATTATATAAAAACATGCAATCATGTGTATTTGTGCTATTGCTTTGCCTGTGTGACCCTTATTTCTTTATTTTTTGCTCAGTCATGTTTGTATAGTCAGTTAAAATGAACTATAATTCGTTCACCATATCACCTATTTTGTGCTGAAAACAAAGGATATCACTCTACACCACACAATCCCGAGCCCTGTATATGTTTATTAAAAAAAAAAAAAAAAACCAGCAGAACAAATAATGTCTAAATTGCTCTGAACTTTAAGGGCTCCAGTTCCAGCTTGTACGTAAGTGCATTTGAAGGTTGATTTATTTTATTAGATTGTTGACCTGTTCAGCACTATTATGACTGCTCTGATTATTATTCTCACTTCTTTTGTGCTCTGTCGATGTCTCACACAGCTTCAAATGTGGTTTTATTTCAACCGGATTACACAAATATGTGTGTATGTGAAGAATCGCAGTTCAGAATAAAAAGCTGATTCGTCCGAGCGAGGTTGGAGCTGGGTGCTTTCGCTCGCGTCTTCCACAGGGAAGTGTTTTGACTGTGAAAGTGTAAGAAAGTGGAGGCTCTGTGTGAGAGCGTGTGAAGACGAGTGACTGCATGAGTCTCACGCTCCATGTGTGAGAGTTGGCAGCTCTGATTAGAAGATAGATCGTCAAATCAGAACCCGTTACACTCCGAGACTCCTGGAAAGATACGAAGGTTGGCTTTGTTTGAACTCGCACATGGTCTCCTACATGGTACACGCTAGTTTTTCTGCTTCAGATTTGCTTCGTAAACCGATTCTTCATTCTCAATTGAACTCTTATGCTTTAATATCAATTCATCTCATCCAGTCTCCTGAGATATTTTATCTTAAGTATGATACCACCGCCGTGTGTGAACTTGGCCCACAGGGGTAATTACTGTACGCACCTCAATGGAATAACGCACCGCACGCAGAATTCTAACGGCATCACGCTAAAAGATAAAGACCCATAATTATGAAGCATCTCAGAGCAGAACAGCTTCTGTCTATAATTATTTTTATGATGATGTTAATATTAGTGAAAAAAAAAAAAACTTTCAGCTCGAGGATACAACATGCAAAGAAATAAATCAATAAAATTATAAAATCTTGGGAGTGCAGCGGTCAGACGACGGACTCGCTCCGGCCAAAACCAATGCAGGCTCCTGTGTGGTGTTCTGAGTGTTCTGAGCGAGAACCGCAGATTCTGGGGACTGTGATGTCAGTCGAGTTCCAAACAGAGCCGCATGCACGAGACGATGATGTTCATATAGGAGGAACACTTTTATAATGAACTCATTATACCTGAGATTATGTAAAGATAATTAAAATAAAAAACAATCAGAGAAATTAGGTTTAACAGAAACTATACATTAGATAATAATAATACAAATAATAATACAAATAATAATAATAAAAATACAGCAGTATCTCAGCACACAAGTTTGATCTGTTCTGACGGCAAGTTTTTAAGGTGAAATTTCATATAACGAAACGCATTGTCCCATAGGATATAAGGTAAATGCAAATAATCCGTTCCAGCCGCCCCAAAATATTACCAATATTACCAATTTCCAACATTATAATCATATTTTTACATATAAAAACTATCCAAACATTTATAAAAGACATATAAATTAAGTAAAATATGAAATAAATAGACGTTAAACCTCACTTAACCTTAATTTATGATTCCTCTCGGCACCGACTGCTTTAAAAAACAACCTGAAAGCGGCTCCCTTTTCTTCTTGCTACCGTACTTGTCCCACATAAAGTTGTCGATAACATTTTATTTGGCGTTGTATACTTTATAATCTGTTCCCATTGGTTGTTTTGGTTCCACATTTTTACTCTGATGAGACGTTCTCTCCAAATCACCAGGGGAATCCCGTTGACACAAAGAGGTCAGGTGACCGTGTTTAAAGAGAAGCTGGGACACCAGCGCTCCATTGTTGCTTTATGTAATATACATTTGGGTTTGATATATTGAGGGTTTTTTTTTGACCGGCAACCAGAAGTGCGCAGAACCAGAAATACGCACGGCCGACTTGATCACTTGATGACATGCTTCTCATGGGGTAGAAAAATCCAGCCAAAATTTTGGTTCATAAGATTGAAAGTCGTATGGCGACACTGTAATAATTTGGGTGTCATGGGAATGTTTTCTTTACATTTATGTTCAAGGAAAATAAAATTCTAAGTAAGGAAAGGAAAGGAAGAAAACATAAAGGAAATTAAAGGAAAGAAAGGAAAAGAAACACAAAAGAAAGAAAAGGAACAGAAAAGGAAGTGAGGAAAACTGAAAGGAAATGAAAGGGAAAATGGAAAAAAAAAGGAAAAAGATTAGAAAAGAAAATTAAAGGAAAGAAAACAGAATAAAATGAAATGAAGGAAAATGAATGAAGAAGTGATAGGAAAGAGAATAGTCCAGAAAGAAAAGAAGAAATGAAAACTGGGAGATTAAAAGAAAAGGAAAGACGGAAATGAGGAAGATAAAAGGAAGGGAAGAAATGTGAATGGATGGAACAGAAAAATTAATAAATCCAAGAGAAAAAGGAAAGAAACAGAAAAGAAAGAAATGTACCTGTAAGGGAAAGAACAAAGGATGCAAATGATAACATGAAAAAATAAAATAAGAATAGCTACAGTAGGGAAGGCAAAGGAAAGGATGGCGATAATGGGGAGGAGAGACGAGAATAGTATTGGAATGTTTAGGAAATCAGTGGCAGGGAAAGGAAAATTAGAAAGGCAAGTTGGAGTGAGAAAAGTAAGGGAATAAAAAGGTTAGGAAAGTATATAAAGTGCGAGAATTATGGGAAAAGAAAGGGTTATGAAAGAAGAAGGCAGGAAATGAAGCTATAGGGTGAGAAAGGGAACGATGAAAAGAAATGATTTATTAGGAAGAGAACAGAAAGAAAACGAAAAGCTCGAAAAAATCCCACATTTTCTGTGGAAGCTTCAGACAGCGGGTGACAAACACGACTCGAAATCCATGCTATCTCTGTCCAAGGTCACTGGAGCCTGAGGTGTCAGAGTGGAGATGAGATCTCAGTCACACTTCTCTCTCCACCTTAAAGCTTTTAATTGGACCATGGCCAGAGCTGGCTCTTTCTCAAAGCTGGATCAAATGTTCTGCTGTGACAGGAGCGTCTCATTATAACTGCTGGGAGAAGGCGAGATGTGAGCGCACTCCCGAAAGAGAAAGAGTCCAATAAGGAGAAAAATAGTCTGCTTTGTCCGATCGTTCAGGTTTAGATACCAGTGACAGGCATCAGACAGGCGTCGTGTATCATCAGCTCTGTGCACAAGACCCTTCAGACCTGCGTGGAATTAAGGTCATGTGATCATAAAACACATGGGAAAGTGCAGTTGCCCTGAAATGACACACGTGACATTGTGATCGATACCTGATCAACCGGTCCATAATTACTAAATATAGGATTTATTAAAAGTTAGGAGTCGACGCGTGTAAGAGTGTAAGCATTTCATGTTTGATGACTTTGATGGCCATCTGATTTGTTTGGATGAAACATCATGCGTTAGGTCTTATGATTGTGTGATCCAAAGCTGGTGATGACTGGATTACATTTGTAGTCTAAAGAGATTTTTTTTCAACAGATACACAAAGGTTCAGAGAAAAACATGATCTCTACTAGGAGAAATTTATTTCAAATCCTTAGATCAAAGGAATTGGTCCATACATACATGCACCRTTGTACAAATAAACATTAAAGGTCCAATATTTTACTACTAATATTTCTTTAACAAGTTAGCTATATATTCAATTCAATTMAATTCAATAAAATTTTATTTCTATAGCACTTTTAACAGTTTTTAACAGCAGCTTTACACAATCAAAATTCCKTCAAACGCACCATTACAGTGTTTATGTAAATGAGCTACTGCTGAGCCACACCGGGGGAGGGGCTCTTCTTTTATGAGGTCACGTTAGGGAGGAAATCTAATTCTCTTATTTAAGACCTGGACAACACAAAAATAAAAGGACAATAAGCGCAGTTTTACCACACTGGTGAAACATCTAAATGTCTTAACATTACTAAAAAGTAAATTTTGCACAATAGGGCATCTTTAATTATGTAGAACAAAATACATACTGGATCTTACAAAATAAATTAAAAAGGTAAATGAATTACAATAAAAAAAACAGGAATAAATAAATCAAATAAGAAAAATACATAACAAATTTATGTAAAAAACATATAATAGTAGTAATAATAATAATAATCGCATAAAAATAAATAAATAAATAAATAAATAAACCTAAGTGAAAAAAGTTGCATTTCTATGACACGGCATTGCAGGGTAAATACTGTAAACATTCTGTAAAAAACACTCCCTCATGTGAAAAATATAATAAAATAAATATATTAATATAAATAATAGTAAAAAACAAACAAAAAAAAAAAACATCCCAATTCCCTTTAAGGTGTCGGTGCATATTTTGTGCTTGGCCCCCGAATAAAACCCCAAGCACTGTCAATGAAAAGTGTCTGATGAATAATATGTAAAATCAATCCTCTTGTGAAGTTCATGTGACTTTTCTGTAGGTGAATTCCAAAAATCTGCCGTCACGTGCCTTGACTGTCTCTGTGGGCTTAGCGGAAGATWAGCCCTGAGATTGATGGAGCTGGATCTTAATCATGAGTAGGCAGTAGATGATTAAAATTCCGGTTTTGAGAAAATTAAAAGCRATCCTTTTTGGGATTCTGTAAGTGTGAGGCGGGAAACAGCTTGTTAAGCGTTGTGTTTGTTTTCAGCTGCATTTGCTAACCCTAATATGCTAATGCAACCTTATAATAATACAGGAATAAAAAAAAATTCAATACAGGCAGGGTTTGTATTTTCTCCAGTAGTACTACAGTAGGAGAAGCGGGATTCATTATTCCGTCAGGTGGAGACACGGACCCGGCATGAATATTAAGAAGCCTTGTGCATGAATTTCACTAATYGGGGCTTTTCTTGGCAGGTAACCAAAATTTGCCTATTTTTTCCCCACTTTTTTCCATTTCAATCAAATACCAACTTTAAAGGCACAGGTTATGAATGATGATTTTCTGCAAATGCCATGCAGATTTTTAAAAAGCCCTTGCAAGTACAGTGGTGGTTCATGCTTCTCCTTCAACCTTGTGGTGTTGTAAAGTTCCAGTGAAGGTCTTCAGGGATGTCGTTCTGAGACTCCTYTACTGAGCAAATGGTAAGCGTTTGTGGTTTTCCAGTTGAGCAGAAGAGCATGTACCTCCTAGGATCATCCTGCATGTGGTGGTGTAGGGACGAGCAGAACCACAGGCCTCCCATCTGCTGCTCTGCTCTTTTGATGTTGTTCTGATGCTCTGAGCTTGCTGTTTCCTCTTTTTAATCAAATACTTTTTTTTT
>QMIH01004601.1:5114-18659 GCA_003987875.1 Clarias batrachus
CTCTCAATCACAACACCACATAGGACATACCACTCACATACTTGCACATTTTGCACACATCAGGACTGCAGACTTCTTAACTTTTACTTTTTACCGGGACGCACAACCGGTTTACACATGGAACATTTGCACACTTGCACATTTTGCACACCGTGAAGTTGAAATTCTTCACTACATTCTGGTCTGCACTACACCACTTTTTCATTACATTCAGTCACTTTATATCCATTATTTTTATTAGATATTCTTTAACCTCTTTATATTTATCTTATTCAAATACTTTATTTCATTTCTATTTTTATTCTTATTCTGTACATTTTGTAAATAAGTGTTTCTTTATTTATATCGTATAAGCATTTCACTTCATATCATACTGTGTATGACTGTGTATGTGACAAATAAAATTTGAATTTGATTTTGAATGCCTATTTAAAATAAAACTCATGTACATGTATAAAGATGTAAATGGTGACTGAATACCGCAGTGGATTAAAGAACTGTGGCCTCAAAGCTGAGTGGACTAAGGCAATATAGGCAAAGCACGCTGTTGAAATCAGACTACAAACTCCTTGTTCTGATTGATTCCACAAACCTGTTGCTTTGTGCATACATATGGAAAAGGCCTGGTGGGATTGGCAAGGAGCTCAGCTATGACTGTGATGGAGCTCGTCACAACACAGGTTCTAGGGACTGATGAAATTGGATCGCCCCCTACCCAAATAAATAAATAACAACAGAAGACACAATCCACGGGATTATAGAAGGACTACATGTGATTGTACTGCTTGTACAGTTGTGTGCTCCACAATTTACAAGCTCCATGAACAGAAAACTATCCAGAGGAAAATCAGTGATGGAGATGAGAGACAGTGGAGCATGAGGAAAACTGCTAACCACCCAGAGGACTACATCAGGTTTGAACATTGTTTTTTATGATTTTCCATATTGGAATCAATCCATTTTTTTTGTGAGACCCTTGAATGTGATTGAACTATAAGCGTGAACTAAGGTACTTTGCCGTTAACAGTACCAAAGTTTGGCAGAGGTTCGTAACCCTTCATCAGAAGACACGCAGACGTTGCAAAACCTGCATGCGTCTTTGTGTCTGATGTCCATGCAGGAGTGCTACAAAAATAAATAAGCAAACAAACAAATAAATAAAATAAATAAAAACGTAATTTACAAATGTATGCCAAACTATCCATTTTTTTAAACTTAATAGTTAAATAAAAATAGCAAAGTTAAAAATATGAGAGTAAGACTTTTATGCTGTCATTCATGGCATATGTATGTAACCTCCAACAGCAACTGATGTTTAAGGTTTAGGTGTTAAGATGTTAAGGTGCAACAGTTGATTTTAACCAGCTTAAACAACCATGAAAATGCATACATAAAGGTTAATATATGGAACATAAAATGGAATAGGTGCAAGAGTGTAATTTAGAAAACTGCAGTCCAATGCACACTGCATGTTTACACAGGCCTCCTCTAAGTCTTTTTATAGATACCCCCAATGCTTCTTTGCTTACCCCCATGTCAGCCTGTTCAGAACGGAACCACAGCCAGATACTTTGACTGAGTAAATGACCACGCTATGCATCCAAAAAATGCAGCAACTCTAGAAAAAAAACATTGGCAGTGCTATTCTAAGACAGAGTAATTAGATTTATTACTGGTTTAGGGGATGATGTTGGATTTGTTGTAGGATTAAACTATAATGGCCACCTCCACAAAAATCAAGTAGATACATTTTTGAGGCTTTGGGGGAACCACCATTACAGAAATTAATAAAATCACCTCTAGTGTAAATGATTATACGAAAAAGATACAACAATAACACCATGAGTAATGGCAGTCAGCTGAAGAACTCAGGACAGCAAATCACTCTTGACCAGGGGTGTTTAAAATGTGGGGTGGATAAGGTGGAAACAAAAGAAAGGATGAATGAATGAATCAATCAATAAATAAATATCAGTTTCAGACCTTCCAATTATTATACATTTTCTTGTAGGAGACTCATGTTCTACGAGCAAAATACAGAAAAATGTGTCTTCTCCTCTCCCCCCCCCCCCACCAAATCAACATGTCAATCTGAAATGAGTAACAGTTACACAGATGGTTTGAATTCTTTGATTAAAAGATGCACTGACATAACTCATGTTTTTTTCAGTCATTGTGCACGGACAGTGTTTTTGTCAAAGATGAAATAAAATCTATCAATGCATGTCTAACTTGTTTAAAAATCTTAAATCAAAATCGAGGTGCAAAAACGTAAATTACATTAGGCCATCCTTATAAATTTTCCTGCTCTGCACAGCAACTATAAAGTTTGTTACATGGAATGTGAATACAACGTCACTGGGGCCGAGTTCCACAACCCTTGATCCGAACAAATGTGTTCCAAAGTTCACCTGAGACTCATGCAAAGTTTTTACAGTTCTACTGAGCTAAATTGATAGGGTATCATCAAAGTTATGGCTTATTTAGCACAAATTGTCTTCCCTCAAAAATAACCGTATGTCTAGTTCTAGTTAGCCTGGTTAGGGAAATAACAAAAAAATTCCAAGTGGTGTCCATCAACCATTTAACCATTAGAGACCTAATCCTGACTAGTGCACCTTTCAGTGTATAATGCTGCACATTTTATATTGTGGACTCCTTCTTAGTAAGGCTGCTTTCACACCAGGCACGACTGACTTATAACAATTGCTCCCCATCACCACCCAATGGACAGCTTTCACATCAGCATTACTGTCTGTACTATAGCTTCTAAAAAATAAATGCTACACATGCCTTCCTACTTTATCAGCTATGACTGTTGTCAGAGGATATGATATGATATCGGCATGCACACAGATTTCGGAGGAGACATGCTGTTGATAACATAACATGCTAAACAATATTCTGCGTCTATGCTGAGGTACAGATGGCTTTCATATTTAATTCAAGAGGACACAAGCATGGTACACTGGGCATGTATATGAAGTATTCATATTATGCAAACTTTTGGTTCAAGTGTACCATGATCCATGCTTGGGCCCATAGTGTGAAAGCACCTTAAAAAAGGATAAACCAACCAGCATTTTGCATGACAAACATGGCTTTAATGGCTTCTTGGGTTTATGAACAGATTGCAAATTGGTAAGAGTAACACCATTAGAGAGACCTTTTTGACTTACTTCCATCAGATGAATTGGGCCTCTTTTTTGCTTCAGCACTTGAGACTAGTTCACATGAGGGCATTTCGCCAACATGAATCCCTTCTGCCATCTCAAGCACTCTCAGCATCAGTTGTGGGCCATAGCTGCCAGATAGAGGGGGAAAAGCAAACAAACAACAAAACCCAAAAGATATTTATATAAATTGGAAATTTCAGGGTTATAGCTTCAGAACTAAAAATACCAACCCCTGTGTGCAAGTTAGACTCGAACACCAGTGAACTAGCAAAATAGTTTATTTAACAACTTTCTCTCATCTGGATTTTATTCTAACCCAGGTCGATGCCGTGTCCATTAGTGATGGGTCGTTCATGAACGATTCCTCTTTTTTGAACGAGCCTTTAACGTGACTCAGAAGAACAAGTAGCCTCAGAGAGTGAGTTGTGCATTTTCTACTGGGTGTGCACGTGTATAGCATTGTACCTCCGTACATTATGTACAGAAAATAGAATTGACTAGTTACCTTTGAGTCTTTGGTCCGAATCATTCGTTTGTTTGTCATGTGACTCCAATAGACGCTATGCGGTGCAGTACAGAGGAAACAGAATTGAGCGATTATTCTCAATGAGTCTTCTAACGTGAGTCATTTGTTCTTTTGTCACGTGACTCCCAGAGGAGTCAAAAGAACAAACGATTCAGACCAGGAGATATGAGAGTTGAGCTACTGTTTATCATAATATGTCCTTAGCTGCATTGTAATATTTTAATTACTGGAACTATAGACAAAATTTGTGTATGTAGATGTGTTGAGGGTCTGTTTACTGAAAATGAAAAATTTTATTTCATTTTTGTCAAGTCACTAAAATGATTCAAACTTCATCACTAGTGTCCATCTCAAGTGTGACAAATTCACTTGCATTCCATGAACATGTGGTTGACCCACACCATGGACAGAGCTAGCAGCTGATCTGTGTCACTCACGTCATAGTTTGTAATGCGTTTGGTTATAACTGCTTTTTAGCAAACCACTGCTTATCACTTTCGAAGGTTTTTCTAAAGTTGATGTGAACGTCCTTATTCATTTCGCTATATTGTCTAAACCAGGGGTCTTTAACCACCGTCCTGGAGGGCCAGTGTCCAACACAGTTTGGTGTTTCTTATTCTCAAAACACAGCTGATTCTACTAATCTGTTTATTACTAGCTTCAGTGGGTGTGTTTGGGTGTCCGTGAATTACAAACTCTGCTGGTCACTGGCCCTCCAGGACTGGAGTTGAAGACCCCCGGGGCTAAACTCTGTTGCCAGGACCGTTCTGCCAGGTCTGTTTCCGGTATTTCTCAGTAAAGCATTATGGGAAATTGAAATATGGCCCTTGTCTGAAAACTCAGAAGATGCAGCTCATGCTCGCTGATGGTGATAGCTTTGCGTATATATCAGCTATCTAAAAGTAATTTTAAAAAATAATCAGCTTTTACAGCGACATAATCACACAATCACAAGCAGTCTCTTATTCCAATCGTATTATAACTGTAGTAGTACAACTAGCGCTCTGATTGAGTCCATTTTCAAATCATAAACATCGTATATGACACTTTTGCGGCTTACACACATTGTGTGTGTATCTATCTATCTATCTATCTATCTATCTATCTATCTATCTAACTAAACAAACATACACACACACAAACAGGATGACGATAACGAGAGTCTGTAGGCTACTCTTCAGGGGAACTAGCTTGCTAGCAAATATGTCGGCTAACACCAAGAGCTCGATAGCTAACACAGATTACTACGTGGTTCAGCGGTTAATTTCTTTTATAATAGATCACGGCTATATATAGCAGGTCGTTCTGCTACACAAACTCATGATTAACTCGCTAGAGCTTAAGTATCATCAAAATAAATACATAAAAACCCGCCTACAGCTGAGCACGTCGTAATGCTTGCTAGTTATGCTAAGCGATTAGCCAATCTGGTTCAATGGGGTGACGCAGTCAAAGCACCTAGAATGTCATAATTTCAACACATTTTGGCTAATATGTGGAGTAAAATGCTCTTCTATGGGGTCTAAATACCTTAATAACACCAATACTGAAATCCAGTTAAGGGTTACCTCGGTGCTGATGATTTTCCGTGTGTTTCTGAGCCGCTGAAGATGAAGCCAGTGTGCAGTCGCACCGCGTCTCCGGCACGCTATCACAGAGCCACTGAGACACCAGGCTAATGCTAATGTTTAGCAGCACAGGGCTAAACTACAGACCGGTCAAACAGGCACTCAGTTTAATAACAACACTATTCATGTTATCGGTGCTGTCGTTGTACACTTTTTGGTTTATAATACGCTTTATTACATGACAGTTTATGAACATGAATTCATATTTAAAAAGATATATTTGTAATATCCATAATCACATCTCATCAAAAAAATCCGTAATCTAGGCCGCTGGTTTGAATCAGCTCCTGGTAAAACTAACCTTTTTTTTTTTTTTTTTGCTAATTAGTTAATTGGGTGAATTGATTCATTGTTACGCAGTTAATTGTGTGATGTATAACTTTGTTTCTAGCCATTGGTCCAGTTAAGACAGTTCACTTTAACAATTTGTATTTTCATTTAAACTTAAAATGAATAAAATATTGCTGTGATCCTTGAGGGATATTTGCCTTTAAATATGAGCTTATGATGTACAATTAGTTTTTTTCTGTATATTACATTAAAAGCGTTAATTATTTTGGAGAAAACCATTTGGACTGTAATGGAAAAGTAATATTTCTTACTTTTTCTTTTCTGTATGAGCATAATATCTGACGAGTAGCGTTTAGCATGGTGGCCTCACACCCCAAGGGTCGAGGGTTCAACTCCTGCATTGGGTCTGCTCTATGTTCTCCCTGTGGATCGTGTATGTTCTCTTGGTACTCCGGTTTCCTCTCACCGTCCAAAGACATGCAGAGTAGGGTAATTAGAGTGAATGGGTGTGCCCTACAGTGTATTGCCACCCTCTCCAGGGTGTACCAATATGTTAAAAGCACTTACACTGAAAAGTCCACATTTTAATGACCGATACAACAAACAAAACAAAGTGAGTGACATTTTTATCACCAAATCCTGAGAATCAGAGATGATTTGTGCATGTGAGGCCTCTCTGTGGTGTTTATTGTATATAGCCTGTTTAAAATCTTCTGTCTAAAATATTGGCATATATATGCCTTCCACTTTTTTATTTATTTATTTATTTATTTATTTTTTAGTTGGGTTTAGAAAACCGCACAGAACACATTGTTCATTTGGGTAATTTTGTGACTGACATGAAAGTGCTATAAAGAATCAGATGTAATGCAAAAGTGTACAGTAACATTGTTTATTTTTACTTGGTGGCTCATGTAGAATAGGTTTTCAGTGTGGTGTTTTTTATGCTCAAGTCCAGCTTACTTCGCTGTTCCACGTTATCATAACTAACATTCCCCACTACACTTTCTAGTACAGTATTAAATTGAATATTTTATTCTAAGTAAGAAACACTGAAATTATATAAACTGGGAGAAAATACAGTTTGCATCATCATAAATATAAAAATGTGCTATTTAGTGAAGCTGAGACGTAAGTTTTCCACTTACACATCTGTTCCAATTGTGAAGATAAAAAATAAAGAATCACATCAAGAAAAAAGAATATATAGTATTAGTAAATTATTGATGACTACACATATACAGTACATATAGATAAGTCATGAGCATGATACACTTTACCTGTATTACATATATAATATAAACCTCACCTGTTGGCATTGGGGACATCAAGATCAGAGGTATTTCAGCAGTAACATAACTAAATGGAAACAGCAAAACATAGATACACAAGGTCAAGGCTTTTATGTGTTCCTTTTATTTTGTTTAGTATTATAACCACCCAAGAGAAAAATATTTAAATTGTTAACCTGGATATAAGGCTTCCCAAGGCACCACCATTGGCCACCACAAGGTTGACTCTGATTTTGTACGACACCAGAATGCCCTGTATGTCTTTGCATGTCCCAGCTCTCACTCTACAGGAGGAGAAAAGCCTGATTAATACAATGTGACTTTGTATGATACCACTGATTTCACTGGTCAAAAATTGCAATTATACCACTGACAGGTGAAATAGGCAGCAAGTAAACAGTCAGTTCTCAAAGTTGATGTGTTGGAAGCAGAAAAAATGGGCAAGTATAAGGATTTGAGCCAAAATGGTCAAACCCTATTCGGCCCTAATTGCCGTCTCTCCTTCTCTTCTGCTCTCTCCTCTTCTCCTCTCTGTTTCCCTCTCTCTCTTTCCCTCTACCTGTCTCTCTGTCGAGCTATACATGTTGCTCCTGAGCTGCCAGTGGTCCAGACCTCCTCTGCCCCCTGGAGCTGTCTGACTTGTCCTGGTGTCCTGGCACGGTTGGAGACGTCATCGCATGGATGCCCCATGTGGTCTGCTTGGGATGCTTGTGGTGACTGGGGACGGTTCCACTTTTCCACAGAGACGGTCCTGTCCTCGGCTGATGCAGACAGCTGTTCTCTGAGGACTTGTGACTGCAGTCGCTCAATAGTTCAGCACTGGAGTTTCCTACAGTCTACCTGAGCCTCTGGAGCCTCCTAACGAACTGGACTCAATGTTAACTTAAACACATCTCGTGTTATACTGAACTTCCAATCTCACACAGTATGATGCAGATCAATCCCTGCTATCCGTTTTACCCAAATGAGGAAAATTAATGCTGGCTATGAAAAAGGCATCGTAGCACACTTGTAATTTACAGACAAAAAAAAGAACGGATGCAGTGATTTGATTTTTGTATGGTCTGAGGGCGTACCTGGTGCTGAAACAACTGATGAAAGATCATAAACAGAAGCATTGGATATCTGCAAATACATTTAAGAATGTTGGTCCAAATTTGGTTTGCAGATATCCAAACACTTCTCTTTAGAAAACATTAGTGGTGATAAGATATGGATTCATCACTACAAGCCTGAGAGTATGGAATGGGAACATCCTCAATCGCAGACCAAAAAAAAAGTCAACTATCAGAAGGAAACTTCAAGCCCCAAGGGACAGTATTGGATCATTATCAGTAAAAAAGGTTTGACAATCAACATCCAATTACAGTGAGACATTTCCAAGAGTATTGAATACATCCAAGAGTACTGTGATCTCGCATGGCAATGTTTAGACACTCAGCAAAAAAAATCATTTTGAAGCGTTCAAACATCCTTCCTATAATCCTGATCTTCCTCCATCAGACGTTCACCTGTTTGGTCACTTAAAAGCAGCCCTATGAGTATGAAGATTCATGTCTGATGAAGAATTAAAGACAGCGCTGCATCCGTGGCTTGCAGTTAATCCCCAAATTTTTAAATGAGGGCATAGAAAAGCTTGTTGACAGATGCACAAAATGTATTAAAAAGTAAGGAGATTTATAATTTAAAAATTATATATTGTTTTTTTTTTCTAGTTAAGTTAAATAATAAGAAATATATTCCTTAATAATAAAATACATTTTTGACTTACCATCATAAATTACATTATAAGAATTGTTTGTGTATTATTGTACACATCATACTGATCCATCTCAGATTAGAGGCATACAGGGTATATTCGGCCATAATCCAACTCAGTTTCCATTCAGTTTGAGGCATCAGTGGTACCTGATTAATTTGGAGTGAAACACCACAGAGTGGTGCAAATCTACAAACTATTAGGAAGTCCTCTTCTTATATGTTTTATAATATAGTTGTGTTTTAAGATACTGGTAAGGTATTGAGACCAAGGGTTCATTATTTTAAAATGTTAAAATTGACTCACATTGTGGATGACGCAAGGTTTGTGTCTTCATCGTTTAGCCTGCCGTCCAATGCCAGACCGTATTTCTCTCTGTTGTTGGCCAGTAGAGGTGTGACCATATATTCTTTCTCAAATGTGCTTTGGCTGTTTACTTGATCCCTGATTTATGAAAATAAAATATAAACATGATTAATAAGGATGCTTGAAGGACAGTATGCATATTTTGTACATCTGATATGAATCGGTTAACAGTGACTCTGATATGCGGAGGCATTTTGCCAGCATGGCATGGATTCACTGCGTTATTTTGGCTGATCATCTTCAACATATGATAAACATTTCTATCTTGATCGGCATTGTCTCTTCCAGAACAAGAATTCACTTATTTATACTATGTACGTATTTATTCCTCTATAAAGCTCTATAAAGCTTTTCCAGAATAATGGATCAACACATCATACACTCACTGCCCCATTTATCTAACTAGGCTTATTATTCCACCTAGTGAACAAAGATGGGAACTGTAACAAGGCACTCCTAGAGACCCATTGGCTGATGAATCATGCTACATCAGTCACTCTATAAACATTTTCAGCGGAGGAGAGCAGCCAATAAGACAGCCAATGACAGGGTTGTCAAATTGTGCTACATAAAATTTTTTGTACGAGAAATTTGGATGATTCTAGCCCATGCTGTATTAACATACATCTAACATTACTCAAAATGAGCAGCTAGACTGTACAGTATGCTGAATGACTATATGACCTATTATACAATTACTCTAAAATTCCCTAGACTGTAGACCATGGCATGAGAGTGCCTGCTATAGGCAATGTCAGGAGTCATTTTGACTCACCGAAATTCCGCATATAGAACAACTTTGGTGTATTTGTCAGCTGAGTAGAGCACAACATCCGCTGTTTGGTCAACTGTAAGAGATGTGCACCAAAATATATTTTTTTAAAAATTAGAATGTAAAAGCATATATTTAATATATACATATAATTTTATTCCAAATAATCCCATCTTACTGGAAATTTTGATTTTTTTGACCATTTTATTGGTCTGGTTGTTTATTCTTATTCTAATCTGGATTGGATCTCCATGATAGTAAACCTGGAAAACAGTTTTTGAATATTTGGTGTGGGAAAAAAAGCATATAAAATAGAAATTTGATAATAATAATAATAACCATATCATTGATATACCTCCTTCTCTATGGAGGCCTCGAGGTGAATTTTTCCTGAAAACACAAATTGCTTGTAGATATTAACCTTAGGCCCAGGTAGCAACTTGTCTGGTGCAAACTGGATTTTACGAATGAGCAGTTGACAAGTATCTCTATAAAGCAGACAAAACAGCAATATTAATCAATATAGGAATCAAATAAAAGGTAAGGATCTTTAGTTAATACTGAGAATAAATTCGGACTATACGCACTTGCTGTCAATTTTCTCATCTGGATCATCAGCCTCATTAGCAATGTAGGCTTTTAATTTAAAATCAACACCACAAGCCTGCAATAGTAATAAAAAGGAGATCGCAGTTAATAATAATAATAATAATAATATAGTACTAAGTACTAAAATATACATTAAAAATGTATCCTATTGGGGGATAGGGACGGTGAATAAGGGTGGGGTGCAGTACCTTGTCTTTGTCCCATGTCGCTGGCTGAAATGTTACAGAGCATGGCAGATTTGTTGGAATCTAAGAAAGCAAAACACACATATTTTCATGATTTCAAAGCACCTAACACAGTGAAAAAATCTTGTTGTACACAGCTTTGAACAGTTTAACATACGTACATTAAAAGTGAAGGGGTGTGCTCCCTCTCCTGCTTTCTTCATGAGGACATCCTGCATAGTTGTGCTAACTGGTTTATCTCCAGCAGGTGAAGGATAAATTTGAATGTGCTGGACCCAAATGTCTTTCTGTAAGGAAATACTGACCACATCCAAATCTTCCTTCCCATAGTGGAAGAAACAAGCCAGCTGCACAAACACTACAGCAAAGAAGAAATTATTTGTTCACAAACTTTACAGTATTTACTCACTCACTCACTCATCATCTATAGCGTTTAATCCTGTATTGAGGGTCGCAGGGGGCATGGAGCCTATCCCAGAAGACTTAGGGCACATGGCAGGGTACACCCTGGACAGGGTGCCAATCCATCACAGGGCATAGACAAACACACATACTCACACACTACGAGCCATTTGGAAACGCCAAGTAGCCTAACCTACATGTCTTTGGACTGTGGGAGGAAATCCACCAAGCACGGGGAGAACAAGCAAACTCCATGCACACAGAGATGGGAATCGAACCTGGCCGGGGATCGAATCCGGACCCTGGAGGTGCAAGGCGACAGTGCTAACCACTACACCACCGTGCCGCCCTTTACAGTATTTAGAATGATTTAAATCTGTGGTTTAAAATACACTCTGTATACATCTGATCAGCTGAAGTATAATCTCATCTGATGCCCCAATGCTCCAGTGTCAAGTTGTGTTAAAGGATGTTCTGAATCTGAATGTATCTGAATCCAGGCAAGTGTTCTAGATACCTTTCCTTCCTTTAAGTACTGAAGTGTCCACCTTGAGCACTCCATCTGTAAATCAAAATGATCCTTTTTTTATACTCAAGTCTTAAAGTATATTTTAATATATCCATTGTTTAATAAATACTAGAAGTACTTACCCACAATATCGACGTGATCCACATGGTCCACAAAGTCTCTTTTCCCCAAGTAAAGACAAATCTAAAATATATACAAAATAAGAGGGCTCAAACATGAAAACCTTTCATTCAAATCTAAAAAAAGCCATATCATGTACATTCTATGTGCCATGCACAAGAAACTTACCGAGTCATTTCTACTGTTTTTCTTATAAACTCTGTTAAAAAGAATAATTGGATATGCTATAAACATATTTCAGTTTAATTTAATATTTATAGTCTGGCAGTTAATTATTGTTTCTGAAAGAGTAATCAAAATGACTTTGTATAGCTAAAACAAATTTATTAAAGTGTGCCTTCATGCCGAGTTTTTCAGCTGTAATTGTACACATTGCACTTATATTAGACTATATTACCCTGACCTCAAGTTATAGCATAAGCTTCAATGATTTTTCATTGAAGAGCTAGACACATACATTAAGCTTTGCACTCTTACCTTCAATATATATTTCCTATAGGAGTGGAACAGTATGAATGAGATACAAGTATACAGTAAAGTTCATAGCTATTTGGACATTGACAAATATTAACAAATAGGAACAAAAGACAGCTGCTGTAAGGCCAGCCAGAGCATCACCAGTTACATCACTCTGTTAGACAGTTGGAAAAAAAAAAAAATGTAATTTTGTCAATGTCCAAACACTTATAAACTTGAACATATATACCGTACATATTATCTGGAACTTACTTTGCAATCATTGTGCTTGCCATGTTGAGAAATTCTATAGTGGAAAATGTGACAGTTAATATAATGAGGCAGAGCAATGGTTCAGTACAACAGTATCCAAGCAAATGTTATATGTTTTGAACTCATTAAACTGTAACAAAAAGATCATCTGAGCTGAGGAGCTGTACGTTATGATTGCAGCTGGTAGTACATCTGCTCCTGAAGCACAGGATGAAAGATTTATGCATTAGATTGCTGATGTTTTCTTGAAATTAGAACTTTAATATTTATGCAGCTGCAAGATGCATACCAATATCCTTTCATATTCACAGCCAGAGCTAACATTTGTAATTTTGTTCATACCCACATACATATCATGACTATTTATGATATAATGTAACAGGAATACCAAGACAGTATGAATGCATTAGTAATGAGGAACCGACAAAATCCCAATGAAGACAAGAGATACTGATGTACTTACAATAGTTGATGCTCAATAAAACACTGATAATCCTAAGCTTCATCTTCATTATATAGGTACAATGATATTTTCTGCATAAAACCTTTGGCTACATATTATGTATCCAAAATCCTTCACGAACACTGTTGCCCAGTGACCACTGACACCCTTTGCTGTGCATGGTCTACTCTTACCTGATTGGCTGTTTTGTTCCCTGGCTGTCTCTGCTTTTCTACTCTTCCTGTAATCCTTCTGCATTCCAGCTGCTTTGAAAGTGTGTCAATCATCTTCTCATCTGTCTTTATACATTAAACCGTCCTTCCTGCTTTCACATCACTAAACCAGTATACATGCTCCTCTTTTATGCCAATCCTATTACGTCATGATTCTTTTTTTAAAATTTTTTTTTTAGATATAAAGATAAAATTTGAGAATGTGCATTAAATTTCTCTTCAATGGTACATTACTTAAACAGTGTCCGAAATTGGGTGCGTTAAGTTGGATTACATGGAATATTATAATCTCGTCTTGTCCCTATGAACACTAGCAGTGGTTCCCACTTTTTTGTCAAAAAAGTCATGAGTCACTGGGATGCCTGGTCTTCCACTCAAGTCGAAAAACACCACCCAGAGGAAAAGAAAATTAGAAAAGAGCTCTCAAAAATGTATCATTCATGTCTCCTAGACATATATGAGGTCTGTGTGAAACCAAAATGAGTC
>QMIH01004602.1:0-16639 GCA_003987875.1 Clarias batrachus
ATTTTTGAAGTCTACACAAAAAGTTAGCCCCAGACACAGAGTTTCAGAACTGTGAACAGCATAGAAGTGGATTTATTCATGTTGGAAGTTGCTCTGAGAGGCTCGTTTGGCAAAATGTAAAAAAATTATTAGAATTTTGAATGGCTGCAGTTTTCAAACTACTTGAGAGTGACACCCAATACTTCAGGTTTCTGCCTAAGTTTGGTATAGGAGCACTTGTGAATTTTTTCAGGACAATTTGAGAGGGTCATCTGGGACCCACTGGGAGATTTGAAATGGAATCAGCCTTTAGTAATGGAACTTAAAAGGTAAAACTGATATATGAGATAGACTACAAGATTACATGCAAAGCAAGATAGTTCATACCGTGATTTGTCATAATTGAGATGATTATAGCTTACAGCTCACGACAACCCCAAAGCCACAATCTCAGATTTTAGAATTTTAAAATTAGAATATTGTGAAAAGGTTCAATATTCTAGGCTCAAAATGTCTTACTCTAATCAGCTGATTAAGCCATAACACCTGCAAAGGGTTCCTGAGCCTTTAAATGGTCTCTCAGTCTGGTTCAGTAGGAAACACAATCATGGGAAAGACAGCTGACCTGACAGATGTGCAGAAACCCATCATTGACATCCTCCATAAGGAGGGAAAGCCTCAAAAGGTAAGGTGTGGAAGAAAAAGGTGCAAAAGTAGCAGGGATGACCGCAGCCTGGACAGGATTATCAGGAAAAGGCCATTCAAAAGTGTTGGGGACTTTCACAAGGAGTGGGCTGAGGCTGGAGTCTGTGCATGAAGAGCCACCACACACAGATGGATCCTGGACATGGGCTTCAAATGTCGTATACCTCTTGTCAAGCCGCTCCTGAACAACAAACAACATCAGAAGCGTCTTGCCTGGGCTAAAGAAAAAAACAACTGCTCTGTTGTTTAGTGGTCCAAAGTCCTCTTTTCTGATGAGAGCAACTTTTGCATCTCATTTGGAAACTAAGGACCCAGAGTCTGGAAGAAGAATGGAGAGGCACACACTGCACGATGCTTGAAGTCCAGTGTGAAGTTTCCACAGTCTGTGTTGATTTGGGGAGCCATGTCATCTGCTGGTGTTGGTCCACTGTGCTTCATTAAGTCCAGGGTCAAGGCAGCCATCTACCAAGAGATTTTGGAGCACTTCATGCCTCCTTCCGGAGACAAGCTTTATGTGGATGCTGACATTTTCCAGCAGGACTTGGCACCTACCCACTCTGCCAAAAGCACCAAAACCTGCTTCAATGACCGTGGGATCACTATGCTTGATTGGCCAGCAAACTTGCTAATCTATGGGGCATTGCCAAGAGAAAGATGAGAGACCTGAGACCGAACAATGCAGAAGAGCTGAAGGCCGCTATTGAAGCATCCTGATAACACCTCAACAGTGCCACAGGCTGATAGCTTTCATGCCATGCCGCATTGAGGCAGTAATTGCTGCAAAAGTGCCCAAACCAAGTACTGAGTACATATGAATACTTATAATTTTCAGAGATCTGACATTATTCTATGTACAATCCTTGTTTTATTGATTGCATGTAATATTCTAATTTAATTTTTGTTAGATTGTGGATTTGGGATTTCATGAGCTGTACACCATAATCATCTCAATTATGACAAATCACCAGTTAAACTATCTTGGTTTGCATGTAATGAGTTTATCTCATATATTAGTTAAACCTTTTAAGTTGCATTACTGAAATAAATAAGCTTTATATTCATGCACAATATTCAAATTTTTCGAGTTTCACTTGTTTGATAGTATGTAGAGTGCGAATAATAGTAGACCAAAACAGCAACTACAAAACAGATGTCATCCTTCTTGGACACATTAATCTCTAAGGCTGACAAAGACATTTTTTCCACTAAATGTTTTATGTTGTAATGTTTTATGTTATGTTTACAGAGATCTACTTTTTTTTTTTAGGTCTCATTATGAAGGCATTCATTCAGTTGTCTAATGCCAACTTTTTAGAATTTCCCCAACTCCTTAAAATTGCAACGGTAGGTCCTCATATTGTATATGCCAACAAAACACCACAGATACCAATACCAACAATCGTCTCGGGTTACGTTGCTGTAACCCTGTTCCCTGAAAAAGCGGGAATGAGATGCTGCGTGAAAATGCTATGGGAGCATCTCCTTGTTTTCCAGTTGTGAAGCATGTGTGTATCAAATACGGCAAATAGTTTTGGCTTATAACCTGGGTCAGGTGACGTCATCTGATGAGGTGCACCTGCAGATTATAAATAGGAGTGAACCGGAAACATTCTCAGGTCTGAAAGGACGTCCAGCCACGCCAGCAGTGCGGCATCGAAACACAGCATCTCATTCCCGCTGTTTCAGGGAACAGGGTTACAGCAAAGTAACCTGAGACTTTCCCTTTCAAAAGCTACACTCAATGCTGCGTGAAACGCTATGGGAATGAGAATACCAACGCCAACTGCAAGTGTCTGGACCCCCAGGTTTTGTAGCATGTGTGCACAACAGCCAAAGAGGTCTCAGACCTAACTTTGTGATGCTGACTCGAGGACCTGCGAACCCAGAGTAGCATGGACATCCAGACTATAAAATCTGTCAAATGCGTGCGGAGAGGACCAACCTGCCGCATCACACACTTGCTTCAAGGGGACACCTCTTCCCAGAGCAATTAATGAGGCAATCCCCTTGGTCGAATGAGCCCTGACTCCTAGAGGTGAAGTGTGACCATGCGGCTCGTAGGCTAGGGCAATAGCATTTCTCACCCAATGTAACAGTGTTTGTCTAGTGGCGGCCACCCCCAGTCTGGCCCCTATGGCAAATGAAAAGCTCCTCTGACTTCCACCACTGGCCAGTGCGGTGAATGTAAATCTGAAGAGCACATACTGGACACAGTAAGTGAAATCTTCCCTGCTCCGAAGCTGTAAAAGGTAGAGGACAAGGCTTCGAGAACAAATTGGTGCATGGTCGAGAATGGAACTTTCGGAAGATAGTTCGGGTGAGGATGCAGAATAGCTTTGACTAGCTCAGGGGCAAAGTCTAGGCAGGATGGGTAGACTGACAAAGCCTGCAGATCTTCAATTCTCTTCAAAGAAGTAATGGCCATAAGAAAAACCATCTTAAAAGTCAGAAACCTGACAGGCGCTGATGCTAGTTTTTCGAAAGGGGCAATGCCAATCAGACCTTTGAGCACAACAGCTAAGCCCCACAAAGGGACCGTTGCTCTGGTGGGCGGCCTCAATCGTGTAGCTCTAAGAATAAAACGGGCTTTTCCAAAGAAACCCCATCGGTCAGAACATGACAAGCCAAAATGTCTACGTATGTTCTGAGAGTACTAGGACATAAGCCCGAGGACGACTTTTCTTGCAGAAATGGCAGTACTGAAACTTTTCAGCAGTAGACCGGGTTTACATATTTTGCCATGCACCAACTTTCAAATACACTCCATTTGAGGGCATAAGTTCTTCTAGTGGAGGGAGCCCTAGCTCTTAGAAAAGTTTCAATTATGCTGGCTGGAAGACCAGCATCTATAAGTTTGTCCCCTTCAGGGGCCAGACATGAAGGTTCCAGAACTCGGGCCGGGGATGAAATATTGTCCCCTGCGCCTGAAACAGAAGATCCCTCTTTACTGAAATCACCCACGGTGAGACATCGAGGAGTAATATTAGATCCAAGAACCACACGCTGGTCGGCTGTCACGGCACGCCCGGTCACGCACACATCTCAAATAAGGTCATGAACACCTGCACACTCCAGCTCCATGTTCCATCCCACTCCTTGCTTTTCACTGCCTCATTCAGCTCTCCCAACACACCTGTTCTAAATCCTAGATCATCACAGCTCTCTATTTAACACTCCTCCAGACAACAGCTCTCTGCCAGATTATTGTGTGCTATCCATGCCCAGTTTTCCAGCGTTTCGTTTTGCCTTGACCTTTCGGATCTCGACCACGTTTTGTTTCCACGACCACGACTCTGCCTCACGTTACGGATTTCATGACCGCCCGGAATTACTGTTGCCGACATTCGGATTTGTTTTTCGACCACGAGTTTTGATTACGGACTTTCCTCGACTCACGACTACTGATCTCGGCCAGCTCTTCGTCCACGAGCTACTTCTCGCGAACTCCGCGCTTCCGTATTTTTGCCGCAGAGATCATTCAGAGAAACAGCAAGCGCTCACTCACCACTTCCGCATTCCCGACGCGGACTTCATTCAGAGAAACAGCAAGCGCTCACTCACCACTTCCGCATTCCCGACGCGGACTCCATTCAGCGAAACAGCGAGCGCTCCTCACGGCACTTCCGCATTCACGGATCTCATTGATTAAAAGCGCTGCACTCACTCTTTACAAACGCTCGTTCTGCACTTGGATCCTCCACCGCCACGCCCCCCGTGACAGTGGCCAATGGGGCGCTATCAATAAGAGGCACAAACCCTGTTGACGGACCCTCGCCAGGGCTCCTGGGAGCAGAGCTATCAGAGAAAATGCATAAAGGCGTAATCTAGACCACGTATGGGCCATCGTGTCCAGACCCAGGGAAGTTGGCGGAGTCAGAGAGTAGTAAAGGGGACATTGTGCGGTTTCTTGCGAGGCAAAGAGGTCCATCTCTGCTACATAAAATCTTTCCCAGATTTGACTGACTACTTCGGGGTGGAGTTTCCATTCCCCATGTGTCACAGCTTGGGTGGAGAGCATGTCTGCTCCCACATTCATAAGCCCAGGAATGTAAATCGCGCTGACGGACAGGAGCTTGTCCTGTGCCCAAAGCAGAGCCTGTTGCGCTAGCTTGTTCAAGCGGCACAAACTGGCAATTTATGTACGAGACTACCGAAGTGTTGTCCACCAGCACTAGGACATGGTAGCCTCTCAACTGCTGGAGGAAGTATTTCTGGGTCAGAAATAGAGCCATCATTTTGAGGCAATTGATGTGCCACGTGAGCAGATCACCTCTCCAGCTCCCTTGGGCAGGACGGCCATCTAAGACCGCACTCTGATGACCGCCCATGAGGGAAGCGTCTGTCTTTAGCATCTTGCAACGACAACATGGATCTAGAGTGGGACCCAGAGTCAAAAACAGGGGTCTGAACCACATAGAAAGGGTATGAAGCCCCAGGCGCATAACCCTTATTTGCCTTGGGATTGGCCCTTGGATGAAATCCCCTGGCGCTTAGCCACAACTGAAACAATCTCATGTAATCTCATGTAAGGCCCAAAGGTATCAGCGTGGATGCAGCTTCCATGAGAGCTAAAACACACTGAAAGTAAAGTAATCACTTTCTGGACTAGCCTGATTTCCTTTAGGGTATTGAGAATGGACTCAACACCCAAATATGTTGTCCTCTGAGGAGGAACGAGAAGCCCCCTTTCTGGCATTGAGTCTCAATCCTAAAGTATGGAGGTGAACTAGGATGACATCTCGATGTTGAAGCGCTAGCTTCTACGACTGAGGCAGGATCAGCCAGTCGTCTATATAATTCAGAATACTGATGCCCTGGAATCATAGAGCCAGAGCTGCATCTGTGCATTTTATATACAAGTGATATTATATATATATGGGTGACAGGTCTAGGCCAATTGGAAAGAACTGATACTGGTAAGCTCCGCCCCCAAAAAGCGAACCTCAGGAACTTCCTGTGTTGTGGCAATATTTCAATATGAAAAAAAATGCATCCTTCTGGTCGATTGTCACAAACCAATACCCTGGTTGGATTTGAGAAACTTGCTCTCGGAGGAAGATGTGCAAAATGAATCCTGGAGCCTCTCTCTACAGTGCTTTGTACCTACAGAGACATACCTGGCAGTAGATTTCAGCCTCTCTGAAAGGGGCACAAGTTTTGACACTGAGGCTAGATGGGGGGAGGGGGAGGGGGTGGGGTGCTAGGTGTTCGGCATCCTGAAACATGGCAGGAAAGAATCGAGCACCTAACATTTCTGGAAACCGGTGCTCCCCAAAACACCAGTGGTGGCGGAGATTAGACAACGGCCTCCAGAGGGTGCCAGGGAGGAGTCTTTATCCCTTATTGGAATTTTTACTTGCCCCTCCCCGGGGGGAGACACCCCCATAGTCCTCGGCCCGTCAGCTTCAGTACTTCTTTTTTGGTGGAGATGAAACTCTTCAGGTCCCATCTTTTTTGAGCCGGATTGCCAAGCGCGCCGAGTCCCTCCCCAGTCTCTATGAGGGAGTACCCGGCTCGCCATACTCTCCTTCTGCACCTCACCCCTCACACCTGCTCGGAACTGGATGGCTGACAGTCCCGACTCCTGAGCACGGCAGGAGAGAAACCTCACAAGGCCACCAACGAGGCCAGAAGGTGAGTGGTGGCATCAAGGAGGAAAACGCGATCCCTGAGCTTTATGTTCGTGAGGTTAAGCCATAGATGTCTCTCCATGGTGACCATGACAGCCAAAGAACGGCCGATAGCAATAAATCTGTGGCATAGCTGCTGAAACTCTGCGTTGTCGATAGACCCACCAGTACTCAGATCTCTCAGCAGGTCAGCTGATATGCCTGTAAAACCGCCATAGTGTGCAGGGCAGCACCAGCCTGACCAGCTGCCTGAAAAGCTCTCCCCACCAATGAAGATGTTAGTCTACATCATATACCTCCGCGCTTTCGCATTAACGACATTCGAATGAATCGATGTTAATAGCAAAAACAGTATGAATAGGGAGACCGTGAGAGAAAGGGGGAATTCCATCTCATGCACGTCTGCCAGACCGGCACATGAACCCCACGCGCAAAGCACCTTAATAGGGAGTTCTCCGTGCTCACACTCTCCATGGAGCCCAAGGAGAGTGTGCACTTCCCCGTATTTGATACACACATGCTTCACAACCAGAGAACAAAGAGATGTTCCCATAGCGTTTTCAAGCAGCATCGAGTGTAGCTTTTGAAAGGGAACTCTGTTAACATTTGTTGGACCAAGAGCACAAAATGACAACATACACCGCAATAAATACAAAAATAAGGCTGAAAAATTTAATCAAGCTATTAGGGAGGATCATGTACAAATATGTCTTGGTGAGATGGTTCTTTGTTCTTCTAGACCAAGATTGAGAACATAAAGGAGACAAAGGAGTTGGAAACAGAATTAATGCTGAGGACTCAGTTTAAAATGGAGCTGATGGTCTACACCCAAGATAGCCTGTACAGTGATAGTCTGAGGAGGCTGAAGATCGAGGAAGAAGAAAAAGAGAGACATGCCTTTGGTGTGGCCTGCCCTCCTAGTGGTGGTTTGTACAATCAGTCAGATATTAAAGATGCCATGAAGGAATTGACACGCCACCTGAAGTCTTACTACAGCGTAAGTCATTATTAAGTTTCATTGATATTACTGAATATTTTCAATGTTTACTTATTTTACTACGGTAAAAGGACATAACCATGATGGGTAGTACATTCTATATCTCATGCTCCTATGAAATCCTAACTTTAAGTAGTAGATGTTTTGATTTTAAACAAATCATTATAGTTCACGAATATATAAAGACAACACATTCCATGAATGTTCAATCTGAATCATGTTGAGATTAATACAGATTAATACAGTTCATGAATACATATTAAAAACATAACATAATAAAAAATATAACAACAACAACAATAATAATAATAATAATAATAATAATAATTATTATTATTATTATTATTATTATTAAAACTGGTATTTAAATACAAATACAAAACCCTATAGCTACCTTTAACCAAAACACTGTGATAAATTAAAAGATCAGCTAAATTAAAGTATAATGCTGTGTATCATCATTACAGACTATAATTTCTTAAATTCTTCTTCATTTTTAATTCCTCTTGTACGCATTTCTCTTCATGGTAAAATTGTAAAGCTAACCTTACTGACATCCTTCCAATTCTACACCACTTTTATTTATTCACCTTTTTCTTTTGAGGTTTTCTGCACTGAATTTAAGTTTTCTTGTACTTGCTGGCATTTGCATTTATCCCAGTCTTTTACACTGGGCTCCTTCTTTTAGTATTTTTTTTTTCTTTCTTAGTTGACTGACTCTGTACGTAGAATATATTTTTTATATTTAATTTTTTTATTCTTTACTGAATGTGTGTCTAGATTGCAAGTAGACGACTGGCTGACCAGGTGCCACTGGTGATCAGATACATGATGCTTCAGGAATCAGCAGTGCAGCTGCAGAGAGAAATGATGCAGCTCATGCGTCAGAATGACATTAATGTGCTGCTGGAAGAAACTGATGACATCCACATCAAACGTTATAACCTAAAAAGCCGCCAGAATCGTTTGAAGGAGGCCCTGAAAAAGATTTTTATGTCTTAAACTTAATTTTCAGTGCAAAATCAATTATGGGAAAAATGGAAATATTCCATAAAATATAAAAATATCCACTTTCTGATTAAAAATTATTTACCTAACACAGTTAATTAAAACTCAGTTTATTTTGTTTGCATAAAATTCAAATTAATATAATCAAAGTTTGTTATTTCTTATATACTGTGTAACAAAATATCCTAGACTAGTACTTTTTGAGTGCATGCTTTTCTATTTCTCATCTCTGAGTCATGATTACCCAAAAGGGAGTGTGTTTAGCTGACGGCAAAAGAACAACTTAGCCCAAATGTATAAGCTGTGAGATATTCAGCCTTACAAAATTTTATTTGTTTGTATGAATAAGTTAGGCAGATAGTTCTACCATACAGAAAACCTTTTTTTGAGGACCTGCTTGGGGAATCATTTATTATTTTTATTCAGTTTAATAAATAATGATTAATTATGCATAAACTTTCATTAAATCTAGCTTGCATTTTTTTTCTCTATTAATTCCATATACAGTGTGCTATAAGTGGTGAAAATTATATAATTTGTTGATTTTTAAAGAATTAAAAAAAAATTCTTCCACTGCATTTTAGTTTCAGGTATCAGAGTAAAGGGGGCTGAGAACACAAATGCACAAAATGCACACCACACACATGTGTAAAAAGAACTTGAAAACCACTCATCATTTTCCTTTCACTTCACAATTTGTGTTAATATTTCACATAAAATCCCCCCCCCAAAAAAAATACATTTAAGTTTGTCTTTGTAACATGTGGAAAAGTTCAAGGGATATGGATACTTTTGAGAGTCTTTATAATTCAAATTCTGTAGAACATTAAACAGTGCCAGAAATGATGAACTCCCACTCCCAAAACCCAGAGTGCCCTAAAACATGGCTGCCAAAGACTACAACAACATACAGTAGTATTATGTAGCTGGTGTAAAAAGCAAACCTATGATTTTGTTTGGCTTCTGAATGATCATGTGGAATCAATGTCAATAGTGGAACCCTTACTTCTACTTATTAACCTTTGTGATGAATTTAGCTATGAAGCATACAATAAACAAAAAACTAAAAAAAAAAAAAAAATGACATTAGCACATTGGGGGTACCTAAATTATTAACATTATGGATGCAACTTATTTTTACATTTCTCATCTTCTGGATTTTATATGATTTGGAGTCTAGATTTTAATATTTTACATATTTGCGTTGAAGAGGCTATGTGGTCAGTCAAATATGAGAGTGTTGGATGTATAAAAACATGCGGTTTAAATGAAACTCATTTTCTTCATATAAAACCAATGTATATATTGGAATTAAATAGATTCAGGGACAACATGCAAACTCCACACACACACACACACACACACACACACACACACACACACACACACACACACACACACACACACACAGACATTGAACACGTGATTCTGAAGGTGTGAGGCCACAGTTCTAACCACTACTTCACTGTACCACCAGATTACAACATAAGTAAGCTAATATACCTAAATGCTAAGTATGATATGTTGAAAAGCAGTTTTTTTTCCTGATTTTCTAGTTGTTTAACTAAAAAAAAAAAAAATTTGTAACAAACATTTTAAGTTTAAGTGTTCCATCCTATTTCTGAGTTAGCCAATTTTACTTTATTTTATTTTACTAACTTGACTACAGTAATATTTAATTTTGTTTTCATTTTCATGTCCTTTTAGCACAGAATGAAATGGCTGGAGCCTGGGGATCAGCCCTCAATGTGGAGTGGTGAGCCAGCACTTAATTTGAATTAAAAAAAAAAAAAACTGTGTGTGTGTCTGTAAACACATTTATATCTATCTAGCTTGTAAACTGGCTGAATTACCTGAGTTCCTTTCTTTTCTTTTCTATATAGCCTGTCCACTTAACAAAGCCTATAATTCTGATTATAATCCTTTTAAATATGACTAGTAATGCTATAAGCTTTGTTCAGAAAGTAGAAAATTGAAATGGGTGTGCTAGGATAAGAGAAGGGAATATTTACAGGGAATATGTATCTGCCCAGAAAAATATAAATCATTTGTGGATGTTTTCATTTTTTTAGAAGTTAAATGGGGTTTATATCCAATTGTGACAATTAGATTGTTAACATTACAATTAATTTATTAAAATTAATGTACAATTTACACATGCTGAATGCATTTATACACAATAACATGATTTTGAAATTATGAGGCAAATTTTATTCATGAATTCATGAAAATATGCAAATGGTTAAAACAAAAACAGTCCTATAGTTTATTTGTGTTCAATCAAATGGTAGATTGTCTCACAAACTAAAATATAAACTGTTGTCTAAACAAAGACAGACATTAGTATTAGAATATACAGGTACAGTATTAGTTTAAACCTGGTGTGTTGATTCTAGCTGTTAAACAGAGACTGAAAACAGGCAGAGAGCCTCGGAGCATTATACCAGAAGCAAAGTACATAGGATTGAGCAATAACACAGTAGACAATGCATTATATAGTGTAAACTATGTATTTAATTACAAACTACCTAATAAAACCATGAAATTTTATTTTAAATATGATTCCCAGCCATTCTCAAGCACTTTTTTTCTGTTCTGAATCACACCACACACTTAAGCAGCTAATCCCCTGATTTGGGTGTGTACTTTAGCATCATGGTTAATTTCCATATTCTCAGACAGGCTGAAGAAAACGTCTCGGGTTACTTGGCTGTAACCCTGTTCACTGATAAAGCGGGAACAAGATGCTGCGTGAAAACGCTATGGGAACATCTCTTTGTTCTCCGKTTGTGAARYCTGTGYMTGTCAAAACCRCCRAATWYYTYGGCTTATAACCTCTGCCAGGCATGACGTCACCGAATAAGGCGCACCTGCAGGTTATAAAGTGAACCGGAAACATCCTCAGGTCAATTTTGTCTGAAGGACGTCCAGGCATGCCAGCAGTGCGGCATCGGAACGCAGCATCTTGTTCCCGCTTTATCATGGAACAGGGTTACAGCCAAGTAACCTGAGACATTCCCTTTCAAAAACTACACTCGATGCTGCGTGAAAATGGTATGGGAACGAGAATACCAACACCGCCGCACTGCAAGTGTCTGGACCCCCAGGTTGTGTAGAGTGTGCGCACAAATCCGAGGAGGTCTCAGACCTAGCTCTGGGATGCTGACTCAAGGATCCGCGAACCCGGAGTAGCATTGACATCCAGACTATAAAATCTACAAACGTGTGTGGAGAGGACCAGCCTGCCACATCACACACCTGCTGCAGGGGGACGCCTCTTGTCAAGGCAATCGATGAGGCAATCCCCCTGGTTGAGWGAGCCCTGATTCCCAGAGGCGAAATGTGACCATGGCCTCATAGGCTAGGGCAATAGCATCTCTCACCCAGTGTAACAGAGTCTGTCTAGTGGCAGCCGCCCCCCGGTTGCGGGGGAATATTTATTGAAACAAAAATTATAAAATATATAATGTATTGAAACGTTTATAACTTGTGAATAAATTATGTATGGAGATGTATTTATTTTATTTATGTATTTACAGATTACTAGCCTATATAATACTAATGATTTCTTGACTAAATAAACATTTTAATTATTTTCTCCTATTTATATGTCATCCTCAATAATAATGATAGTAAATATATAAATCATTCCTCGAGCTTAATTTTGTCACTCTCCAGCGATACGCATTGCCATTTTTTCTTTAATTTTTTCACTCGTTCACTTGTTCATGTGTGTGTGCATTAGTGAAGTTTGATTTAAGCCCTATATGACGCCTCATACTCAAACAACGTTTTTGTAATCTTGTGCAGATTAAATTAAAACATGTCAAAAACATGTTATAGTGTAGAAAATGCATTCAGCATGTTTAAACTCCTTTAGTGTACTGGTAACACATTTGCAATACAGTTGTATAGAAGACTGTACTGTATGATATAATATGATATATATTTTTATTAACCACAAAATGTACTTTTTTATTATTTGGAATTGGCCAGAAGTATAACATCATACTACTGCTGCAATAACAATATATTTATAATATATTACTTGTGTATTTGTAACACATTAAAAGAATGCTGTAATGTACTAATAATACATGAAATATATACTTTAACTTCATTAATAACTGTCAGTTACTGTGTGTACGTTAGTACCCACACAGCCATGTACTTTAAGTGTACTAAGTGTACTTAAAGTTGTTTCACTTTAGCACAAAAGGATTCTTAATACAATTAAAATTGTGCTTTTGTACAAACTTCATGTACACTAGTCATTAGTCTGGAGAAAGTGCACAAAACTATGCTTTGGCATCCTAGGATTTAATATACTTAACATATTTTTTTTTACTTGGGATATCTATCTTGTACACTGGCTTAAGGACCTGGTTTATTTTTCTCTTTTCATGTTTATAGCATGTACACTTAACAAAGCCTATGATTATGATTATAATCCTGTGAAGTATGACTAGTAATGCGATAGGCTTTGTTCAGGAAGTAGAAAATTAAAATGGGTGTGTTAGGATAAGAGAAGGCATTATTTACAGGAAAAACATATTTGCCCAGAAAAAGACACATCATTATACTACATTTGTGGATGTTTTAAAATCTTAGATATAAATGGGTTTTTACTCAACTGTGACAATTATTTTTGTAAAAAAAATAAATAAATAAAATCCTGGTCTGTGGAAGAGTGCAGAAGGAGGATTAATTATATTTAGTGTGACAACACCTTTACAGTATCTTATGTGTTCAGTTCAGTTTCTCTTGTATCATGTGTACAGTACATGTTATTCTTCTGTTGTGTTATACAAATGTTAGCATAAGCATTTAGCTGGTAACTGACCCTAAGCAAAAAAATATATTCACATTTCTTTTTCTTAAATGAACTTAAGTAAAGATCAAGTAAAGGAGTATATCTTTCAAGAATACTTCATCTAGTAAGTGTGGCACTGGCGGCTCAGTGTCAAGCTTCTAATCCAGCATAAGGGAGACCCTTGGTGTCAGGGATAACCCCTAGAGGGCGCCAAAGCGCCCAAGGACCTTTTTTGTTTGTAGTTCTCTTAAGTTTCGTTTTGTACTTCATTTCCCAGTTTACACTCGGTCAGGTGATGTGGGTGCTCACCTGAACCGAGTTGGTCATTAGTTTTATTATAATTAGCTTGGTTTAGTTCATTTACGTTGTCTTGCATTTGTTACGTTAATTCTAGTGTATGTTGTTCCGTATGATTTTCCGTGTTTTGGTTTATTTTATATCAAGTTCTTCTGTTTGTTTTGTTCCTTGTTTTTTCGTTAAAAACATCTTCTAAACATCCACCTCTGTGTTTATGCCTCGCCTTCGACTCCTACACGAGTGTGACACTTGGGATTTCCTGCCAATGCCCAAACCCAGCCACTACAGTAGATGCAGTGCCAGACCTAAGCCCAGATAAAATGGGAGGGTTGCGTCAGGAAGGTCATTCGGCATGAAAACATTTCTACAGTTCGGATCTAGTTTACATTTAAGTTCTTTTAACTGTTACTGTGGACTATACTATAAGTAAACAGAAGGTACTACTGTAGCTTTTTAGTTTATGAAAGTACACCCTGAAGTGTACTCTAATGCAAGGATGTCAAACTTGATTAGAAAGAGCTGGTGCAGGTGCAGGCTTTCATTCCAACAAAGCAGAAGCCACACATTATAATCCAAGAATGCCAAGAATGATGAAGTACATAGGAGCTTTATCTGTACATCTTCTTTATCACAAAGTGATAAAGTTGATCAGTTGTACGATAACATCCGGTTTATTCTGCATTTCTAACCAGGGATTAAAAGTGTAGAATGAGTCATCCTGTGGTAACAGTACAGTGCATCTGGGATGTATTCTCAGCGATTCACTTTTTCCACATTTTTTTATGTTGCAGCCTTATTCTAAAATGGATTCAATTGATTATTTTGCTCAAGATTCTATAAACAATACCCGATTAATTACAATGTGAAAGGAGTTTGTTTAAAATATTAGCTAATTCATAAAAAAATGCAAAAAAAATCACATGTACAGAAGTATTCAAAGCCTTTCCCATGACATCCCATGAGCTCAGATGCATCCTCTTTCTACTGATCATGTTGGAGTCCATCTGCGGTAAATTCAGTTGATTGGACATGAGTTTGAAAGGCACACACCTGTCTATATGTCATGTCAGAGCATAAACCAACCCATAAAATCCAAGGAATTATCTATAGACCTCTCAGACATGATTGTATCAAAGCACAGATCTGAGGAAGGGTACAGAAACATTTCTGCTGCATTGAAGGTCCAGATGAGCACAGTGGCATCCAATATCCGTAAATGGAAAAGATTTGGAACCATTAGGATTCTTCCCAGAGTGTGCTGCACAGCCAAACTAAGTGACCTGGGGCCTTGAGTCCGGGCGGTGATCAAGAACCACCAGGACTCTTGATAGAGCAGGCCGCCTGGCCAAAGTGAGTGACTGAGGGAGAAGTGCCCAAGAATCCGATGGTTAGTCTGAAAGAGCTCCAGCATTTCTCTGTGGAGAGAGGAGAACCTTCCAGAAGAGCAACCATCTTGTAGCATCATACTCAAATGACTTTAGACTGTAACTGGTGCAAAAGGTGCTTTAACAAAAGAAAAAAAATGTTTCTCATGGTCTGAGAGTCCTCCAGGTGCATTTTGGCAAACTCCAAGTGGGTTGTCATGTGCCTTTTAATGGGGAGTGGTTTCCGTCTGGCCACTCTACCATATCGGCCTGACTGGTGGAGTGCTGCAGAGATGGATGCTCTTCTGGAAGGTTCTCCTTTCTCCACAGAGAAATGCTGGAGCTCTTTCAGAGTGAAATTAAAGTATTTGTTTAATGTATTATAAGTACATCCACATACTGTATATGAAACAGTCACATATACATACAGTATATACTACTACTGTAGGTTATGTTCATTGAACTCATTAGGGTTTTCAGTGAAACTGAATTTAATGAAATTTCCTTAACCCATGACTATTCCTGGTGTTTAGACCTGGTGCAGATAACAGCTTGCATGGCTCTTTTTCTCTTTGACTCAAAGACCATGACAGCTGTTGTTTCCAAAAACTATTTAAAATATTGACTTGTTAATAAAAAATATGTTTCCAGTCTGTCACTGTCCATCTCAGATGAGACAGAGCCCAGAAAAATCTTTGAGATTTTTCTCCTACACTAGTTACAGTTGCCTCAATTACAAATGTTACATAAAAACTTTAACTTTAAAAAGAACCAAAGAAAAGACTCCRRACTCCTTGWAGAKCTGGATGAAGTAAGGCAGGATTTATTGCAGCAATAAAACCAAGTGAGCCAGCTTAGCAATGCCTAGGATGTGGTCCCATGCATGTCCAAATCTGACTGACCTGTACTGTGACATGGTCACTTCTTTTATACAGTTTTCAAGGGGAGGAGCGCTYACCTAGCCCCCTCCCCTGTASATTTTTTTCTTATTTCATATCAAATTATTAACCCATTGTAATCCAACTTTTTCACATATTGTTGTCACCCATTGTAATTACATTTTCTCTTATTTCGTTTGCTTACGTCATATACCTCGTCATCTGACTCCATATTCTTTTCCCATTATAATCTATTTTTCTTACAAATTATTTTCCATTATCTTTGCACTAAGTTTGTTTATTATTAAAAAAATATACAGATGAAGCAGTTTCAAACAGCCGGCTGGTCCGTGCAAGGACCCTTAACTATCCGTTAGGATTCCTTGAAGGGTCCGTGAATGGTACGTGATCCCCCGCGATGACGCAGTGAACGAAGCCACGCCCCATAAACGCCCCTTTGCGTTGTTCTAATAAGATGGTTGCAATGCTGTATAATTCCGCCAGGTGGTGCAGTGACTGATTCGGTTAACTGCAGTTCTTGCATTGTCCACACATTTTTATGATTAAATCAAGCGTGTCATTTTGAAGATATACAGTATACAGTACATAGTACCGGTCCCTAACGATGCTTTAATGCTCAGACCTTTCATGCATAAGATATCGGGCCACTGCCACTCTCATATACTTTCAAARTAATAATATAAAAACATTAGAATGTCAGCCGAAATGTATTTTAATGCTGCGCCAGTATGTTTTACATAAATAAATAAGTCAGCTAAGTA
This sequence comes from Clarias batrachus, assembly GCA_003987875.1. NCBI lineage: Eukaryota > Metazoa > Chordata > Actinopteri > Siluriformes > Clariidae > Clarias > Clarias batrachus. The sequence goes on from QMIH01004602.1 coordinate 16,454, forward strand.
TGGGTTATAGTCATTTCATTCTTACAGAGGTCATGAGTAATTAAGAATGTTTTTTTTTTCTTGAACATAGTGTGTTACAATGTAYAGTATAGCGACGCATAGTAACACGATGCAACTTCACAACTGTGGACAAAGACGCGCACATTCACAGTCAGCGAACCCACAACTTCTCATGTGGCGAAATGC